>APFE031294670.1:98186-116129 GCA_000404065.3 Pinus taeda
CCACATCAATGGGATACTCCCCTCTTTTGGATGGGGTAGCTCCTCTCTTGATGGGATAAGTTCCTCTTTCATAGGGATGCATGAACCATCTGGAGGCGCTCAATACACGTCTAACACTCTTCTAGAATGCTCTAGAAGTGACCACAAGTTTTTAAGATGAAACTCGCGCCTTTTGACCTTTACAGGGGTACGCACCCATCCTTTGGCTTACAGAGCATACAAGTACGTAGGTACAATGAGTTTGGGATGCGTATGCGCAGGCAAGGTAGAGAGAACCTGCGTACCCAGAGATAAACATGTTTTTTTAGTGACTTTCTCTCTTTCTGGAGTTTGACATGAAGAGTAGAGGTATTAGGCTTGAAAAGGAGGATAATATGACTATTGATGGAGCCATATTAACTGTAGATAGTCATGGTGACAAATTTCAGTGTAACACTATGCATTTGAGAGGGTGGTACCAGAAAATCAGCGCTTCCATGCTTTGGACTGGGCACTGCGCGCTATGCCCGTAAGATGGTGGGGTATGCACAAGGGTAGCTTTGATTATTGGCATGAGTGTAGGAGGATGATTAGAACATGATTTGGAAAGCTGAAGGTACGAATGATAGACAAGTATGATGGGTAGGATGATCCACGCACACACTTTGCCAAATGGGCTAAGGCTTATTGAGTGAAGCCTCAACCTGAATGGGTGCACTTGTTCTATCACACCTTGGATGTCATCCCGATGAATCAGTACTTGGAAATAGAGCTCCGCCATGGTCCAGGTGAATGGGATATTCTACTTGAAGGATTCATAACGATGTTCAACTTTGAAGATGAGTTTGACTATATTGATGAAGTGCTACAAGAAGTTAAAGCAGTGATCTTTCGGATACCGCAGGATCCTTTGGATCTGATTCAACCCGATTGGACTACTCAGCTGAGCCATGCACTGGAATGTTATGATGTGACTATTGAAGAAGAAGATGAGGATCCACAAAAAATTAATATCACTGAAATAGAGGGCCATCGTGAGGTTGAGGGACCACAGATCGAGAATCCTGATATAACCACGCCACTAAAAACGAAATAGGTGAATATTGGTACAGAGGAGAACCCCAAATTCACAAAGATTGGAGATTACTGGGATGACGCAACGATAGATAAGGTCACCAAATTTCTCTCTGAATACTAGGATTTTTTCCCTACCAAGTTTATGGAGCTAAAGGGGATAATAAGAGACCTAGGTGTTATGAAGATCACGTTAAAGCCCGACGCGAAGCCGGTTAAGCAAAGACCTTACCGTCTCAATCCAAAGTATAAGGAGAAGGTCCGCTTAGAGCTACACAATATGCTCGCGACAGGCATCATTGAGCTCAAAGAAAAATCTGATTGGGTGAGCCCAATGGTGGTACAGGAAAATAAGCAGAAGGATGAAATAATGATATGCGTAGATCTTAGGAAGTTGAATGACACTTGCATACATGATCCTTTCCCATCTCCGTTAACTGATGAGGTATTGGATAATGTAGGTGGTCAGGAAGTGTACTCCTTCACTGATGGGTTCTCTGGGTACCATCAGATCAAAATTGCGTCGGAGGATAGAAGTAAGACAACCATCACGACTAAATGGGATGTTTTCAGTACATTGTCATGCCTTTCGGAGTGAAGAATGCGCTTGCGATTGTTTTGCATGTAGTCATTGCTGCATTCAAAGAATTCTTCATAAGTTTCTAGAGTTGTACTTTGATTACTAGACTGTATTTGGGTTGGTGAAATTCCATGCAGCAAGTTTTTGCCTGATGTTGAATGCTTGTCGAAGGTACCAGATTGTGCTCAATCTGAAGAAATGCATGTTTTGTGTTCATTTTGGACTCTACTGGGTCATGCGTTTTTTCGACAGGGGCTGATGGTAGATCCCACAAAGATCACAGTGATACTTAACTTGGAGGCGCCGAGGAGTGTGAAATAGTTGCGTGCAACCTTCGGACATATTGGGTATTACAGGAATTTTATCAAGGGTTATGCCTAGATCATTGTGCCTGTGGAGAAGTTGTTGAAAAAAGATGTCACGTTTTATTGGAATGAGGAATGTAAGAAAAGATTGTATGTATTGAAAGAGAAAATGGTCACTGCACCAATTTTAATCTTCTCGGATTAGAAGAAGGAGTTTCATGTACATTTAGACACGTCATATATAGCACTGGGAGCAGTACTGACACAGGATGACGGAGGAGAATTGGACCATCTAATAGCATTCGCAAGTAGCAGGTTATCCAAGGCCGAGAAGAACTATTCCACCACTGAGTGTGAAGGGTTAGCCATGTTATACACGCTCCAGACGTTTAGACACTATTTACTCAGTAGACATTTTAAGATGTATACAGATCATTCCGCACTAAAATACCTAGTCAATAAACCTATGTTGGGGGGAGAATCTGTAGATGGTTGTTATCGTTCCAGGAATATGATTTTGAGGTTGTTGTGAAGCCTAGATGACTGAACACAGGACCAAACCATCTGTCGCGCATTGAAACGGGGGAAGAACCCACTAATTTGGAGGAGGGATTGCCTAACATGCATCTATTTGTAGTGTGAGTCGTGGATGGTCACTTTGAATACATCATACACTTCCTAGAGATAGGAACTACCCCGGAAGGTTACACCGTCCAGCAAAAAAGGAGTTAGTGGTACGTGTGACAGACTTTTCTATCATTGCCATACATCTGTACAAAATGGGGTCTAATGAAGTATTACGATGATATGTACCAGAGTTTAAAAGGAGTAGTATCCTCACAGATGCTCATGGGGGCGCCCGGGGAGGCCATTATGCAGGAAGAGCGACCGCACAAAAGATTCTACGTGTAGGGTTATGGTGTCCAACCCTCCATCAGGATTCAAAAGCTTACTACAAGGAACATGATGTATGTGAAAGGACTGGCAGGCCATCGTGAAGATATGAGCTGCCTCTGAACCCACAGATGACATTATAACCTTTTGAGAAATGGGTGATAGATTTTGTGGGACCTATTCAGCCCTGAGGGAAGAAGACGGGAGCTCGGTACATTATCACCGTGACTGAGTATTTGAATCAGTGGGTGGAGACAGAGCCTATGAAGGATTGCACAGGTGTGACCACTGCGAAGTTCCTCTTTGAGTATGTATTGACATGATTTGGGTGTCCAAAGATTCTGATGAGCGATCATGGTATGCACTTTCTAGATGAGATGATCAGCGTGCTGACGGAGGAATTTTAGGTATATCACCAAAAAAGCATGCCTTATCACCCACAAGCTAAAGGGATGGTGGAATAATTCAATAAGGTGCTAGAGAATGCACTGATCAAGGTTTGCAACGCTCAACGAAGTGATTGGGACCTATGCATACCCACAATTCTATGGCCCTATCAGACGACATGCAAAAGGTTGACTGTATAGACACCCTTTAGGATGGTATATGGCTTTGAAGCAGTGATGTCCATGGAATACATTATGCCTAGTCTGCACATAGCGGCACTCAAGAGTATGACAGATCACAGAGCTCTAGAAGAGAGGCTCGTGTAGCTAGCTATGATTGAGGAAGAGAGATTTCTAGTTGGATTTCAC
This sequence comes from Pinus taeda, assembly GCA_000404065.3. Taxonomy (NCBI): domain Eukaryota; kingdom Viridiplantae; phylum Streptophyta; class Pinopsida; order Pinales; family Pinaceae; genus Pinus; species Pinus taeda. The sequence goes on from APFE031294670.1 coordinate 101,774, forward strand.
CAAAAATTCCAAAAGCAACGTGAAAAATCATGGCATGATCGACACATTAAGTTGCGCACCTTTAAAGTAAATGATCTGGTTTTGTTATATAACAGAAAGTTTGAAACATTTCTAGGTAAATTCAAAATGCACTAGTTAGGGCCCTATGTCATTAAGAAGATTACCGACGGTGGAGTAGTTCAGCTAGTTAAATTGAATGGGGATCCATTCCCAAGAAAGGTGAATGGCAGCCGATTGAAGCCATACACCGGTGATCTGGCTGATTGACTATATGAGGGTAGCACAGGCTTAGTGCTCCAGGCAGCTAAAAGGAGGCACGGGACTATAAACCACACTACCCGAGTTGGGGGGCTGCGCGACTGGAGGATTTTGCAGAGCAAGGAAGTGTCATAGGGTTTGCGACAACATGAAGGGAGCTACGCTACCCAGGGAGAAATCACGCAAGTCAGTCGGAAAGTGACCATTAAAGTCACTGTTCATGATTTGTCGGTAGAGATGCAGCCAAATGGAGCGATTGGCCGACATTTAAGATGAACTTTATAGGTAAGATCCTTGGAAATCTGCTGCCAATCCGGCATTAGAACCAAATTTGGGGGGAACGGTTAGATTTGAATTCAAAATTCCCTATAAATTACAAGCGGTTGCCCAAAAAAAAAAAACTTGGCATTTTTAGAACTGAGTTGTTGAGCTCTTAGGCACACATGAACCGTGAATTATTTGAAGCTTTGATAGTGAATTCAGCATTTGGGTAGTTACCAAAGGTGACACAAGAACTGTTGAATAGCGTCATGTCAGCACCCGAAGAAGCTATGGACACTAAAGTAGTAACAACCGAAGGTGCTATGCCGGAAGTTGTTAGGGAGGCAGAGGAAGCTACACTAGAGGTTGCCGAGGTCTTAGTTGAAGTTCCCAAATCACCATGGACACCTAGACCGAAGCCAACCCCAACCAAGGAGAGTGCGAAGGACAAAAATGGTAAGCAACTTACAATACCGGTGCGCATGCGACTGAGGAGAAACCCATCGAAGGACAAGCCCACCGTAGAGGAAAAGGGAAAAGCCATCAACCTAGAGCCAGAGGAGGAAGAAGTTGAGGACATCCCAATGGACGATGAGGACTTGGGGATAGAAGTGGAGGAAGTTGAAGTCCAGGGCACTAACCCTATCACTAAGTTGTCTGAGCACGTCCCTCTGCTCAAGGGCAAGACCAAGGTGCCAAAGGACATTGACGAGAGCAAGGTCCCATTGCAAGCCCCTCTGCTGCCATATGAGATTGTCTTTGAAGGACGATGCTTGGGGCGGGTTCCTTTGTTAAAACTAGAATATTGGGACTTAGGTGACCATGAAAAGTTCCCACGCTTAGCGATAAAGCAGCTAACGTGTCGAATTATCGACACAACCACCGGGATGACTCCATTGGAACCACAGAGGTGGCTCAGAGGAGTAGACAAGATAGGTATGATCAACCTGCTATGGGTACCATAATACATCCACACCCCCATTACAGTATTAGTCATCAAGCAGCTACTATGCTTGGTGCACGATGGGTGTTTTTGGCTAAAGGAGCCAATACCCATCGCCGACAAATTGATCCATAGGATCATGCGGCTGCCCTACATAGGAGAGAATTCGACCATGATGTTTGAAGGAAAAGGTGGTGAGCAGGCCCTCGCGGAGGCCATGAAGGAGAAATTTGAGCTCGTGAAGAAGCTACGAGGTTATGTTATCTCCAATATCAGTGACCTTGCATTCAATGTTGGCCACGCAGATTTTGGGGGGAAAGGTTATGAGGAAGTGTCGTGCAGATGAAGTGTTGGCACCAGTCATTGCTCTTGTAGCCTAATGCGTCGAAGGAGTCCAATTCAATTAGGTGCACTATCTCTATGGTGAGTTCCTTGCGAACTGCCGCAAGGCATAGGAGCTCAGCAAGACTTTCCACTATGCATGGCTCTTGCTGTCTATTGTGTTGGTAGCATGGGAGTTGTCGGAAGATAGTCAATTCCCCTTGGTGCTGTTGAACCTGCCAGAGTAGTGAATTATGCTTTTTTGTGGGTGACCAAGGATGCTCAGCGCATTAAAGATAGCAAGATCTTCTCGATTTTTATGGAGATGATTATCTGCATCGCTATCAATCGCAAACTGCGGCTATTTCCTACTGTGTTTGCCAACCTATAGGGGTACGTAGAGTTCAAGGAAGATTTTCACCATGTATCGATCAGGGTGCGGAACGACCCTACGTAGACATGGTATGACTTGCCTTACTTGGAAATAGACGATGCCATTGATGTAGTCTTTGATCGCTAGCCGGCAGAGTGACGCACTACCTCAAACTTAGCGGTAGGGGAGAGCAAGTCCGTTGTGCATCGGGAAAAGGAGGAGGCCAAGCTCAAGCTGGAATAGCTGGCCAAGAAGAGGAAGAAGGAGGTTGCTGACAAGGCCCACATGGAGCATGATGTTGCCCAGCAGATGAACAAGCAGACAGGTGGAACAAAGCGGGGCTCTAAGAAAGGCACGAGGTCGCTTTTGCCTGACACAGAGGAAGAAACAGACGAAAAAATAGAGCATCACAACGCAGACCTGTAGGTGACATTCGTCCGCATCAATCATCCAAGGGAACAAGATAAAGGAGGGTCGAGGAAGAAATCTAAGGCCACTTAGACGTCACTAGACCCAATCAACCTCACAGAGGGCGATTAGCATGACATTGGAGACATGGTGCGAGATGTCACCGCGGAGGCCCTACAACAGTTTGAGCAGCAACAACAACTAATATTGGGGGCCATCCAGACAGGTATTCAGGAGTTGCATACCCGTGCATTAGAGGATGGCATGATGTCCACCATCCTCGCTATTGGCACTTCAAAAGCTACCGAGATGCTGCGTGCAAAGGTCTCTAGCGTGATACTACTGCTAGATGGAGCACTGACCACAGAGAATGAAGCTAGCAGGCCCACTTTCAATGCCCTCAAGGGAGTGGGGTTGAACTTTCCAGCGCTTCCTAGCAAGGTGCTCCACCTACTATAGGATGGAGTACTCACGAAACTGATGGCCCACAAACACTGCGCTTTAAAGGTGATCAACGAGCAGAGGATTAATAATGAACAGATGGCCCTACAAGGAGACTCTGCCATCACTGCTCTGACCGAGGTAACTGACCGAAACAAGCACCTAGTTTAGGTCATGGAGGAGTCATCTAGAATGGTCCCGGAGTTGGCCATTCCTGAGGAAGACGAGGCGTGCATTTGCATGCTTACTATAAGGGTGCACAATTCTAACACAGAGTTGGCTAGGGTCCAACTAGAGTTGGACCTACAAATTACAGAATTACAGGTAAAGGCCTATCCTTCAACTGCACCAAAAGTAAAGGAGCAACGTGCAATCGCTATCACAGAAGAGATAGCAGCAATAGATAGTGGAGTAGCAGACTGCACACAACTTTTTGAATAGTCGTTCGAGGTCCTGACGAGCCTGCAGGAGGACCCTAATGTACAGTGGCTAGAGACAGAAGCACGCGAACTGCAGCAGTGCTATGACAAACTAAAAGTTACAGCACGAACCATCGCCCTCACACCGAGACTAGCAACGCTATAAGAGGCTAAGCAGTTGAAAGAACAGGTAGATGCTACACAACACAAGGAGGCAGTGCTAAAGGCACGCTTGAAGCCCTGGTTGGATGAGGCTTATGCGGTAACGATCTCTATTGAAGGCAAGATTGCTAACCTACAAGCTACTTAACAAAAGATTTAGGTTGACAGTTCAGGATCAATGACCAAGAAGATGGTTGAAGAAGCAAAGTAGGTGGTTGCATAGTGCACTTTCGAGGTTGTGATCATAGAGGTCGAGCTGGGAGGTCTTCGCGCCAAGATTTCCATGCCCGCATAGTGACTCAAGGGTGAGTCACCATATTTGTTTTGGGGACCTGTTGGGAACAGATTCCATTAAAGATAGTTTTGGGGCTAAAAGCCCATGTTTTGGGTCAATTTTGTAATAAAGTAGTAAAGTCTCTACATTTTGTGGTCGCGGAGTGCGAAGGTGTCAAGAGTCATAAAGGGTTGTTCACCTTTATTTTGTAAAGTGTAAAGTCAGCTGTAAAGATCCACCCATGGTCTGTGGATCATGGGATTGTATGAAAAGAGCTAAGTAAGTAAGATCAAGTAGTTTTAGTCTTAAGTCTTTAAGGAAGAATGAAGTGAAGAGTCTTGGTAGAGAAGTCTAAGTGTTTTGGATCTTAGCATAGGTAGAGGCTTTGTGGCTGAGTGTGCAGAGTCCTAGGGTGGAAGTCTGCCGCTGAGTGCATGGACCCCTGCAGCTATGTGCACAAGGCAGATAGAGTCTGTATAAGTCTGAAGATATCAATAAAGAGAAGTATTCTGGAAATTCTGTGTATTTATTTCCTATTAATACATCTGGTTATATTGTGTTTTGGGTTTAATTTACAATGTTTATGTGATGCGCGAACATATGTGATCATATTGGTTAATTGAACGCAAGTAAAAATATCATATTATGCAACGCTAACTATGATTGTTTACTAAGATAAGTTCATAACAGCACGAAAGTGCCTGGATCACCGGTTAAGGCTGGACAAAGGTTAATCGTACACCTTCATGGAGGTACTGAAGGGTGGATCAATGGGCTAGAATGACAGAGCCCTAAGGCTTAGCAACCTATGCAAAATTAGGAACAGAGGGTATAAATCGACATCATGACCATCTCAGGGTGTGGAAACTTGGCTCCTGCATCCCCCCGTACTGCTTTGGGTGAGACTTCGGTGCGCGCTCCACGAGCTGATGCCAAAAGGGCTAGTAGTGTAGGGATTTGTTTGGATAAGTAATGTTGAACCTGGGTCAGGCCCCACACAGCCAACAAACACCTATTCTTTACATACACAACACATAGAACTACATCAACCTAAAACATCAATTTTACATTCTTGAAAAACACACCATATATAAGATTGTCCTATTCATTCTTTCAGCAACTCAATTCTGTTGGGGATTATAAGGCACAATTGTGTAATGTTTGATCCCATGCTAGTGAAGATAGTTTTTAAATTCAATTGAAGTGTATTCCTTTCCAATGTCAATGCGAATAGAGCTAATATGAGATTGTGCAACATTTTCAATCCATGCATGAAAGTTCTTGAATGTTTGAAAAACATCAGATTTTTTCTTTAATAAATAAACCCAATACAATCTGGTGTACTCATCAATAAATGTCATCATATATTTATTTCCATTTGAAAAAGGAACATGCATTGAGCCCCACAAGTCTGAATGAAGAAGTTCAAGTTTTCTATATGCTCTGGAATGTGAATCATGAAAATAATGTTTGTTGTGTTTTCCTTAGATACAAGCATCACATTGCTTAAATTTCCTAGGAATTGTGGGAAAACCAGTAACACCACTTTTCTTCAACATAGGAAGGTTGTCATAATCCAAGTGTCGAAATATAGCAGGCCATAAAAGACTTGATGGAAATGTAGCTTCATCATAATGAGAACTGTATGAGAATTTTTGTGCATGAGTAGAGGTACCTTGCATATTCAGAAATCTTTCATCTTCTATCCCCGTCATGACAAGTGAGTGATCTAATGCTCTTTTTACCTCAACCTTGACATCAAACATATGAATGGAGTGTCCTTGCTTCTGGATGTGGACCAAAGACAACAAGTTTCTCCTCATCCTTGGGGGATACAAAACATCACACAGAAGAAAGTCTAGAAGACCAGGCAATTTGAGGCTGCTTGTGCCAAGCCCTGATGGCTTCATTTTGACTTATCTGCGAAGTATACTACTCCATCAACATTGCCAGTAAATTCTTCAAAAAAGTATCTTCTAAAAGTCCAATGGCAAGTTGCTCCTGAATGAAGCAACCAATCATTTTTCCAAGAAGCAAGTGAAGCATTAAACAAGTCTTCAGTTATTCCAATATTACAATGTGCCACATCATAGTGAGAGGATTCAGGTGCTTTGCATTTCCCTTCGTCATTTGTTTTTCCTTTGGCTTCATTTATTTCCTGCTTATTTTGTCCCAAGACAACTTACATGTGGATGCATCATGTCCAACTCAATTGCAACGTATGCAATGAATATCATACTTTTCTCCTTGGAACCATCTTTCCCCCTTGCCTCTAAAATTCCTTCTTGCTCTAACTCTTCAACCCCCTCTTTCTCTAGAATAATCTTGTGCATGTGCAAGACCCAAATTTTATTCATAAGACTGAGGAGTTGTATTCTTCCCAAAATCCTTCTCTCTCTCAACAAAATTGTTCTCAAGGGAGTCAAAGGTAATCTCCTTGAGATTTCCACTTGCTTGCAATGACTTAAGATAATATGAATAAGTAGGATATAGTTCCTTGACATAAACTATGAGAGGAACTTCTATTTGAATACTAGTGGTTTTGATATCATGCATAATAGATCTTACTTTTGATGCTAAAGTAAGAGGGTCATCATTTTTCAATTCAACACTAAACAATTTAATCATCAATTGGATAGTTTCAAGTTCAAAGTGTGAGTCATATACTACAAATTTTGTAAGGCTTCAAAAACATTTGAAAATGGTGTAATGTGGTGATTCACCTCTTCATTTACAGATGTTGCAATCAAGGCATAGGCCTTGATGTTCCCAAAGGGAAATCTCCTTATATGAAGTGGACTTTGCAGGTTCATTATCTCCTTCTCCTACACAAACTCCTTTCCACAACTCATTGAAAATGAGAGTGTGTTTTATTTTCTTTGACCATTCAGGATAGTTCTCTTTTCCCGAGAGAACTACTCCAACAATAAATTTCAATGAATGCATTTTAAATGTTTGTACTGTGTAAAAAATGTACTTTGTTGCCAATATAAAAAAAAGTGCACTTCCAATGTAAAAAATTGCACTCTAGTAGCAATATTGTGAAAAATCGTATTCTTATTGGTAATATATGACAGAGGTAATATTTGGGGGAGGGAGTATATGAGGGAGGGAGTATATGGGGGAGGGTTATATGGGGAAGGGAAGTATATGAGGGAGGCAACATATGAGGGGAGGATTTCGTTACAAACAAATCACAAACGAGGCAGGTGGGGTAGAGTTATGACTGTCAGGACACGTTATATATTAATAAACAATAATATATGGGCGACATAGTAATAAATGGTACATTATGTATTGAAAATGCAATGTATTAAAAAAGTCGGGAGTGTGATTCAACGTATGGAAGAGGACTATGGTTGACCAACGTATGGACCGGTGGAGAGTGGTAATGCAGTGGCACCATATTGGAGGTATGACTGTGCGACGAGGCAACTGGTGATTCCATTGCGCAGTGGGGGGGGAGACGGCGTATGGTAGTTGGTAAGTGGTGGGAGGTCAATCAGAGTGTTTAACATATCACAGTCATATTTAAAAAAATGCAAGAGGTATGGTATAGTAGTTTAGGGAGGAGGCGGTATGTTCCACTGTGCAGTGGGGAGAGCATCATGGTATGATGAGAGAGTACCATGGTATATGATATGGAGAGGTGTGGTACGGGTCGGGCATTGGGGTAGTGTTAACCAACTACAACTAACACAACATTCAACAACATAGAGTTAATAACACAGTGATACCACAACATTAGTAACATAGTGCCACAATGTTCAACATATAACACAATGTTAATAACATGGCGTTAATAACACAAAATTCAACACATAACACATAACTCAATGTAATACCACCATCAATAAATCAGTCGACACCGCAGTTCGAATACCAAAGTCATAAAAAATTACATACCACTTATCAATACGCCATTTGAGCAACATGGGAGAGGCTCACCGCACCACAGCACTTTTAGGTAGCATAGATTCGATCCTCCAGCAACATAGATTTTGGTGTAGATTAGTGCTTACCTCAAAGAATGGAGCAATGGAAAAGGTGTCAGTTTTGCAAGATAGACAGAACATAGATAGGAGGGAGTTACAAGGGTAGAGAGGGAAGCCAAAAATGGACCTGGTTCTGATACCATGTCAGGCCAGGAGGTAACTCCTCAAACTGAATGTTGAGATCAATGGTGTTGAACATAGCTCAACAAAATATAGTGTTAAACACACCTCAACAAAATAATTTATCACAGTTAAAAAAACTAATTCATTACGATGAATTTAAAATACTAATTCAATATCTTGACATTCATTCCTCTACAGATTTTGTCGCGCCCTATTTATCAATGGTAATTTATGTGCATGGTTGTTTACATGTCCATTGATGGGGATTGGGGAATCTCTGCCCCCGAAAGTATAGCAACCTAGGGCAAGTTGCAACCACTCAGAACATCGTCTCCTTGAATTTTGGAATTTTTTTGGGTGGGTTTTTAGATAGTTGTTTTTAGTGTGGATTTTTTGGAATTTTTAGGGTGAGTTTTTCTATATAATTTCTCTAAAATCTGACAATAATTTATTGAAATCACAAGTTTGATGGGTAATTCCTGCATAATGGAAGTACCTTAGGGTTTTTTAAGGTGCTAAATCCATATATATAGTCAAAAAACTAGTTCAAATAACACAAATCAAGATTTCACCTCAATTTTTCTACCATATTCAAACACCAAAAAATCCAAAATATCACACTACTCGACATAGATTTATTTGTGACCTGCTCCTCCACTTGCACTAGAGAGGAGTTTGTGAATCTTCAATGAATTGTATGCATTAATGGTCTTCATTTCCGCTACACCCAGGGAATTGATGTATTTGTGACCTACTCCTCCACTCGGGAAAAAGGAACATTATTCTTCAATATATATCCCACTTCAAATCCTCCATTAAGAAGATTGGGATGATCACATGGATTTTTATCAGCTTGGGTTGTGCCACTATTCCTCTGCTACATCAACTACACCGTCATTCAATACTATTGCTACTACTAAAATGAATAACAAGAGAAACCAGATACGTGTCTTCATGTCTCGTATTTGATAATAATACTTCAATTATTGATTCACAAAGATTGAATTGCAGTAGTCCATGCTCTAACATTGAACAATTGACTCACAAAAATTGGATAACATTAGTCAATACTTTTGACATTGACTCACAACTGTAAGCTTTAGAAAGAAAGAGTTATGCCCAAGCGAAGCCTCCAATGAAGCATGAATGGGAGCGTGAAGCTAATTCTTCGTTGGGTCGCATTTGCTTCTAGATTCCATAATATGATTTGGTTGAAAGTTTTATGTCCATATTGGTGTTCGTTTAGATCTCTAATTTTGATCCTCACATAAATCAAATTCAGTTTAACCACCAATTAATTAAATTAAAGGGAATATAATAGATAGGGATGTTTAAAAAAAATAGTAGTGCATATTTGTAATAGTGGAAGATGATCATTACTCATTATTATTTCAAAGTTATATCATTATTCAAAGTTATATCATTATTCAAGATTTTAGGGAGAATTTTATTATTTTTAATTAAATATTTTAAAAGAAACTATTGATTGTATATTAATTTTTATTTTTTTAATTTAAATTTAAAAAAATAAATATATGTAATTTATTGAAATATAATAATTTTTACTTTATGATGATAATTATATTTAGAATTATAGAGGAGTTGGAAAAATGGTTAATAATTTTTTGATATTTTTTATTAAATAATAATTATGAACATGTAATATTGAGATTAATTTATTTATTAAAATAGTTTTTAGAAACTATTTTATTTTTTTATTTAAATTATTGTTAAATTAAAAAATTACTAATGGATTTCTTACTCTTTAAAGGTTTGACTACCATGACATATTGATATTTTACCTAAATCACTTAAAAAATAATAAAACCTTATGATAAACTCTTAAGGTCCATAAATCATAGAGAAGATTTTGGTGAAACCTGTGACCAAACTCTTATCTTCCAAGGATCATTATCTTTTGACTTTTAATTTCTTACACTACTAGTTTAGACTTCTTATTAACCATATGGACAAGTGCAAGTTAATGATCTGATTTTTTTGACATGTTTGAGATGGGATAGAGTTACAAAATACATGTTTTTTTTATTTGTATAGATATTTTAAGTATTTATGGAAATAATTTTTATTTTTTATAAAGAGATGAAATGCAGCTTTACATCAATTATTTATGAAGAGAGATGTTTTTTAAGATGTAACAATTTATTGATGTAAATTTTTTTATTAATTTTTTAGCATAATATATCCAAATTAAGATGGATTTCCATTCATGCTTTTTTATATATAATATATATATATATATATATATTATATATAATTATATATATATATATATAATTCAATGGTAAGTGGTTAGCTAGAAGTTGGAAAGATTAATATAACCAAGCCAAGTCTTTATCTTAAGAAAAATCCCTAGCTCAAGATCTTTAAGGCCTAGCAAAGAATCCACTTACATCAAATGAAGTTTGGACAAAGATAAGAAAGAAAAAGAAGAAATTTCATGTCAAAATCTCAAGAAATGGTGACAAGAAGTTGGAAAAACCAGTTATATGCTTTGTATCATATGTTGGTAGTTTGTTGTATCAAATTAAGAGCTATGTATGTTAAAAACATAGTAACTGAGAGTTTAACCTGGGTCTATGAACACAGTGCTCCTTTATAGTGAATATTGGTCAATACTTCACAAATCTTAGTTCTACATCAAATTATTTTTCAATTTTCAATTAATTTGTTTTGCTAAAAAATAAACTAGTTAGATATGACATGGAGCATTATTAGAGTGAGTTTGTTATGATTTTATTCAATGTTACTTTAATACACAATGATTTTATATATATATATATATATATATAATATTTATATATAATTTCATCAAAGCATGTTTTTACCACATTCAATACTTATATGTGTTTGCTTTGTGATAATGTAATATTGAAGGAGGAAAACATAAAATAATCCTATAACATAGTATTAAGAGATCCACAATGTCCATTTATTATAAGTTTAGTCTTTTAATTTTTAAGAGATTCAGAGATTATGCATTCAAACTTGTTAATATTAGTGTATATGATCCAAAACAAAACTAAAATATATATGGTAAAATGTACATTTTATGTTTAAATCCAATAGTATAAATTTGATTATGTAAATCATATTAATTAATATCTTTCTGATTTCTTATTGATAAAATTTAATAGTTTTACTATGTTGTTCATCTTATATGTCCTATAAGATTTCCTTAGTCATATCTCATAGATACAAATGTTATGGCAAGTCTAAAGACATTTGATTTCAAGTTCCTAATATTTTATTGTGAGTGTTTCAGGAAAAAACAAGATTCAAAAAATCATTTGTGTGTTATGATCATTTTGTTTTCTCCTAATATATAAAAAATTTAACACAATTATATTATTGAAAAATAATTTTTTTATCAAATATTTATTAGTAAATAATTATTATTATTAAAATATTACTTTAAAAAACAAAATTTTAAATGTAAAATTCCTCAACATAAAAATACACAACATATAAAAAACGGTATAACCAGTAAAAAAATCCAAATTCCAACACTGAAGAGTGACTTCAGGCCGTGCTGGCGCGATACCATTCGAGTCGTCTCGTGTGCCAGTATTAGAATATCCCTGTAAACGCCTTAGCAATGACTTCGAATTGCTAGAAGTCGGGCTGCAAGTTCCCTTGTACAGAGATGGTAGGTTATCTTTATTATTCATTTTTGAAATTTTATTTAATAGGCTAGGTCACAGTTCAAATAAAATGGAACTCTTGTTTTTTTAATAATATTCCAGAATGGCACAGGGTAGGGTTCGATCTAAAATTTCACAGGTTAGAAGGAAATTTAATTTTCAAATTAATGATTTTTTTTTTTATAAATAATTGAGAAACTATTTTTTATTTGAAATTTATTTAAATATTTTACATTTTTTAATGTATATGTATATATATTAATTATATTTTATTATTTTATTTAAAATTTTTAGAAAGTGTAAAAATTATATATTTAAGTTGTAAAATTTAATTATATTAAATTTTTAAATTAATTTTTTTGTTTTACTTTGTTAAGTTTGGGAGGTCTATTTCATTTTCTATTATATAATAAACAAGTGTACACCACATAAATTAAGTGGGTGGCCTCAACTTGCCCCGAGGGAAACCAAGTCTGTTGGCCACCGGTCAACGTTATAAGCCATCCATAAATAGAATTGTTTGCCTTTCTAGCCAGGCTAGTAAGTTTCTATCTCATATCGAGATACTACATAACTATAAAAACTAACATATGCAACAGGAAAATTAGAAGCTAACCGCATAAACCAAAATTATGCATGGGGAAATCTAGTCCTTTTGCTCGTCATAGGCAGATGCGACGGGAGCAAGGTCTTCAGCAATAGCCCTTGGCATGCCATACAGCTCCAGAATGCAAGGGATGTGGCGGTCAATCCTGTCCATCCTGACGTCTTGTTTGTACAGCTAGAAAATAATTTTCTCCATGTCTTTCTCGTAATTCAGCATTCCCTGAATTGTCACCACCATCCCCATAGAGATTTTCTCCATCGCCTTACCAAGTAGACACTTCATTAAGTAATACAGGTAAAGTGTTTGTTTAAATGGTGTGATTCTCCCTCTAGTATTCCCTGGATCTAGGACAAGCCTCCTCCAATTGTCCAACTCTTCCTCAATCTTGCTTTCTTGCTTTACCTCTTCTTCCCAATCTTCCATCAACTTCCAAATGCCAATGTCTGTCCCATCTCAGTATGTCGTTGTTGCCACTGCGATGAGGTGCTCTACAGATTTACGACCCCTGCAAGCTTCTGACATGCTCAGCCCCTTGTCTGTGTAGGGGGTCGGGCCTCTCATGTCACACCCACGTCCTCTCATTGCTCAAGCCAAGACCTCAGCAGAGCCCTGGTGACACCCAAAAGAAGTTAGATTCATCAAACTTTTCTCAACGCACCACCTTTTCCAAACATGAATTTCCTCTCCTCCATACTTCTCCACGTGTGTGTAAGGGTAACCCAGATCCTACAGGGGGGGGGTCTTAGACTCTTATCCCAAGGCCCATCATTATACCCATCCACCTTGTTATGGATTATATGTCGATCATCCTACTATGTCTCGAGACGAGGCCACAAGCCCTTCTTGAGTCTGGCAGAACGCCTGCAATGATTCCATCTTCTTGCACCCTCAGCCAACAGATAAATGTCTTGGCCTCGCTTGTCCCTCTGGCTAGTTTTCCACCCAGGGTTCCTAGTTTTGCCTTCAATGCCATACGAGTTCCAGCTCTCCCAATGATTTCTCTGCATCCTACTACCATGGTGGTAGACCCATCCCCCCGCCCTTAGTCTTCCCCTGCCTCGCTCTGTAACTCCCAACCCCCCTGAATTTGCGGTGCCTCTATCCTGTGTCCCCTTGGCCTTAAAATCTAAGCAAAAACCTGCATAGCTTCTCAGCCCACTTTTGTCCACTCCGCATCCATGGTTTTGACCCAATTGAGAGGAAATATATATGCTGAACCAGGACATGGCATGCCATTTCCGCCACCATTGCCACCCATAGCATTCTATTCCCCATTACGTCAGACGCTTACCCCTCCCTTCCCCCCAATAGAATGCCAACTAATAGAATCAACATTGAGACAGGGCCAAATTACATACCCAGATTCAAGCTTCTATCTGCGACCAAGGTTCCCCTCTTGTCATCAACCTTCCCCGGCTCTGTATCGCCACCCTTCTCCATAGTGTTTCTCACCAACCCTGCAGGTCGAATGGCCTTGCCTACTCCACCACCCTACCTTATTCCCTTCCCTGCCACCTTGTTCACTTACCATCCATGCATTCATTTCAAAGGACACCGCACCCCTACCTTGAACATATAGGGTTGGCGGTTATTATAGCCCGAGTACTACACATATCAGCACCCAACCTAGCTTGTCTAACAACAGCCCACATCTCAATAAAAAATAAATAAATCAATTTTATTTAATAATAAAATTATTAATATAAAATTTATATAATTAATTGTTTTCTCCATAATTACAATCAAAACCAACACTAAAACTTAAAAACAGTTAACCTACCCCAATCCCCTCCATTTACTAGTAAGATTTATTTTTAATATAATAAACAATCACACATATAAGGATAATTTTTAATATAATAAACAATCACATATATAACGATAATCCATGAGAAGATCCCAATTAAGACCAAATTCCAAATTAATAATAAGATTTTGCAAGTGGACATTCAAGACGTCGCTGAAGACGCCTGCTTCTCGGTTTTCACCACATTTGTGTAACATCGAAAGAAATAAAGGTTTTTTTCAATCGTTTTGCAAAAAAATCTATATTTTAATTTTTTGTTAACGAATGTTTTATTTTTAAAAAATTAGAATTAGAATGAAAAA
>APFE031294670.1:130005-150462 GCA_000404065.3 Pinus taeda
ATGATTTTTGGCAAACGCGCACCCATATGTTTTTTCCTTTCAGATCATGAAGTCTTTTGAGGGAAAAATCATCTGATAGAGGTCGAGAGTCATCATCTATCCTTGAAATCTATCCTCAGTAGCTTTTCGGAGATAATGTCAATCCACAATGGGTGTCCTGGTGCATTGAATCTTCCTCCCTTCTCCATTTATAAAATTCTGTCCTCCTGCATTAGACAAGCTAGTTTTTGGAGTTCTAAAGGAGTTCTGGGAGTTCTGGAGTAATGCTAGTTGTGATTATGCTTGTCTGGAGTGATAGTAAGAGTCTTGGAGCATAGGGAGGTTATGCTGCCGGAATCCTAAGAGAGAGAAGGTCTATTGCAAGGCATACATAGCTGCTCGCCCAGCCAGAGAATAGGTTCAACGTTAGAACCTTGGTTGTATCTTTCTCTGCCTATCATTAATAAACGACTGCTATTATGGTTCCAATCTCATTTCCTATTATGATGCTTGATTTATTTCCTTTCTGACTGAAATATAGTTGTACTTTGGTGGATTTTATGCTTGTAGTTGTCTCGATCTTTGCATGTGCAGGTGTCCGTTCGCGAGGATCGCTAGGATTGTGACCTGCTGAAGCAAGGGAGCCGGAGGGTCAACTCTACTTTGACATTTGCGTAGGATTCCAGGTTGGTCTTCGTAATCCACCTTTTAGTATACAACTAGGAACTTGCGTAGCAACGTGAATTGATTGTTGCTAGACCCATTTTGGGCTAGTGGGATCGCCTCTGTCCGCAGAGGGGATTTACCTGTTCAACACTCTTTTAGCTCCTTCAATTTCATTTGGAAGGTCTGCATTCTTCTCCTTCCTCTCTGTTGGCTTTCTTTCCACCATTATTCCACTTCCATCATGAACTTCTAGTCTCTGAGCCAGAAGACCTCAAACCTGAAAGGGCACTTTTTGGGGCTAGCTTCGAGGTCAATTTCAAGTTTGATCAGCCCGTGGGCTGAACCCAATCCCGGAAGGATCATGGCTTCAATGAAAATATCCTTGTTTATTATCTGTTATGATATAAGGAATCGACCTAACCGTGAGGCAATTTGGTGGGTGCCTCTCTTCTGTTGTTCCATGTGTGGATCCCATTTATCGTTGGATTTTTTACCAATCTTTTTTCATTGGTCATATCCCTGAAAGATTCCATATCCAAGTCTTCCCTTCTGAGACCTCCTCTTTTTTCACTTAGTGATGTGATCATGTTGAAGTCTCCTCCAACAATCCATGGATTTTTTGGGAAGAGACTCCAAATTTTTTCCCAAGTTCTGAAGGAAAATCTTGCGTTCTCCAGGTATAGGTGGTCCATACACTCCTATGAGGAGGACCCATTCCTACGATCCATTATTCCTAAATTTCCCAGAAATAATTCGAAGTACACTTACCCAGTCTTCAAATTGAACCTCCTCTAGGTTCCAGAGTGTTGCCTAGCCCCCAGCACTTCCGATAGCATACTGACCTATTATCTTGTAATGCATTTTAAATTTGTCCATAATGTCTTTCAACTTCTATTCACTGATCTTTGTTTCTTGGATAATCATTATATTAGGCTTATCTCTCTTGAGTCTCTCTTTCAGGTATCTCTGCTTCCCCTTACTATTCAATCCTCTAATATTCTAGGTTGTAATTATCATTTTAACAATTTTGAGGGGTTGTTGGAATACCTCTGACAAAGGTACGACTCTTCCTGAATTCACCAAAATCTCGCCAACCATTTGAATAGATTCGCTCAGTGATCTTCTACCCCATTTTCTTCCTCCCTTCCTTGCATTACTTGTTTTTGTGTTTTTTCCCCCTTGCGGTCCTAAATGTTATGGTTGACTAATTGTGATTTCCCCTATTTTCTCCTTGTATCTTTGGAACATGTATTTGTATATTTGCTTCTGATCTTCTAGGATGAACCTTTCATCTAGATACCTCCATTATTGTAGTAATCTCTTCATGACTTTCTCCTCTTCACTGCCTTTGTCCTTCTGGGGGTCTATCTCCATTTGGATCTGCTCTTGTGGGTTTTCTATCCTTTCCCCTTCCTTTTTCGTCTCCATATTTTCTTGTTTTTTATTTTTCCCTTTGTCTATATTTTTAGGTTCTGTTTTTTCTTCGCCGCTGTCTTTGTCGTCCTCTTCCATTTCCTCTTCTTGTAGAGCCGCAAACTTGTTTTGGTTTACTTGAGTTGAATCCTTAGAAGGTTGTTTCTGATTCGTCGATCCTTTTTGAGTTTTTTTTCCGGTGATGCACTTCTGTAAAGCCTTCATCTCCTTCCTTGCCCATTTCTTCCTCGTTCCTCGATTCTTCCTCCTTCCTAGTGTCCTGTGATGCTATGGCTGCGTTTAGGGGGCAGGATCTGAAAAGGTGACCTTATTCATGACATCTTTTGCAATGGAATGGAATGTGCTCATAATCCACTGGTTGTTGCCATACCTTATCATGATATTCCACCTCAATATAGTCTAGAAGTGGTTCCGTGACATTCATGTAAACGCAGATCCTTGCATAGGATGTATATCTGCCCTTCCTGGTGGTGTCGACTACTTTGATGAAGGTCCTAATTGATTTCTTGATGCCTTCCAGGATTTCTAGATCCCAAAACTCAATTGGAAGTCCGAACAGCCAGACCCATATTGGTGCTGCTAACATTTTTCCTTATCTGGGTTGTAGCATTCTTCCCAGTGTCTCATAAAGAGACTTGCGTTGTTAAAGAAATAGGGTCCCTCATCAAAAACCCTCTACTTATCTTCCAAGTTAGAAAAAATGACCGTGAAGAAGCCCTTAACACCTAATTTTAGATCAATATGTCCCTTAGGTTTCCATCTCTATTGTATCCATTTTACCAGTTCTTTCTCTAACGGCCACGATCATACAAACTTGTAGATCAGAGCATGGTCTTTCATATATCCTCTGTATTCTTCTAGTTTGTTATTTGGCACTACAAACCTGGGTTTTTTCACAGCTCTAGGTAGACATCTATTTCCCAACCAACCTTGCCATTGAGACCCCATTGCCGGCGCGTCCTTACTCCATTTTCTTGTGAGTCCGTTCAATCCATTCCTGCTTGTCTCGCCTGTCGTTATGTTTTTGTAGGAGGGGATCTCTTGCACCCCCCCCCCGCCCCCATCTGATTATGTCATTTCTTTATTAGTCCAGCCTGCGGTCAATCTATCTTCCCCAGCCATCCCGTGACTCTTCCTTGTCCTAATCTGGTGCAGGTGGCTGTAGACTTTTCCTGCACCCTACCCAGGGCTCAGGTCCGCCTGAGGCAAACCCTACGAAAAACACTAATCCTATCTGCTAAACCTCATCGCTACCCTTCATCTGCTCTCCACAATTCAGCAAGTACTTTATTATCGTAAATTATATTATTGTATTCATAAAACATAATATTATTATAATTATTAGACTTATAATATATATTATCACCAATCTTAGATGACTGATTATTATCAATCAAATATAAATTATTAAAAATAAAGAAGGCAACAATGAATTAGTTCAAGGACTAAGGAGAACATGTACTCTCCAATTTGGAGGATAGAATTAGTAAAAAATGAGAAGCAGAGGTCAATGGAGGGCGGCTAATCACTTCAGAATTGGGATAATGTGAAGAGGAAAAAGATGAGGGATACGTTGAATGGTCTAATGAGGAATAAGGGACTGGTGGAACATCATGGATAGGTTCAAAGGTAAAAGTGGACTTGAGGATTCCAAGGGAAGGACCATCAACAAAAGGGAGAGGTTGAACTGAAAATGTCAGGGAAAGTGGAAATTCAGTGGAAGAGGTGGCCACATTGGAGCTGGACAACTCAGAAGGGCCAATAAATGAATGAGAGAACTCCTTATCAATTCAAGGGGACTTTAGTGTCTAGCTTCCATTTATCCAAGGAACTATAAATAAGATTATTTAGATTCTTAGGAGGCACAAGGATTTTTCCACCTTAAGACCATTAAAAACCATTCGTGGCTCTTTAAGATTCATCAAAGACCCTGTGGATCCTAAAAAAATGAAGCATGTTTATTTGATTTCTTATTCATGTGGAACCCCCTACATTGGAGAGATCAGTCATTACATATATCATAGGATTCAGGAGCATGTGACTAACCTTAGACATTGTAGGACTCACTCCTATGCTTTAGTTGAACATGTTGAAAATATAAAACACCACATTTGTTTAAAGGATTCCGAGTTCCTTGCTAAGACTGATCATTTCCATCACCGTAAATTAAGGGAATCCATCGAGATAGAAAAACTATCTAATACTCTAAATAGCGATGATGGATAGAAGATAAGTAGTTTATAGGTCCCTTCCCTTCCTTCATAGGCTCTTCATTTATCATTGATATTCTTAATATGTAAATAGGCTTTGTTACAATACCATGGACCAATACCACTGCTTATCAATACCACATACCCAACCAAATTTAATTAATAATAATTAAATTAAAATTTTGGAATTACTATTCTAAAATAAACATACCTATTGATATAGTAAATAACACGTCTCATGACAGAGCATATATGCACTAGGTTGGACTTATAGTATGTGCAGATAGGTATTCAATAGTAAAAAATAATCAATGTAATTAGTCCTCTTCATGTAAGAGCTAATTTGCACTTGGCCAAACTTATAGTATGTGCATATAGGCAATCATTCATAAAAAAACTAGCAATATAATTAGTCTAAAGTGAATAACTCACCCACACATAATAAGCCTCAATTAGCTAGCCATGCATCAATAAAGAACCCATGTATGCACAACCATTCACATAAATGAATTCATATCCATGTATGATGGAGTGATGAGCTCGTGGTGCATGCATAATTATACACTACTTGAGTAATTAAAGGAGAATTGATGCATAGCTCAAGGAGTGGGAACTTGTCTAGGAGAATAGCATTTTGACACAAGGAGGAATATATATGACCAAGTGCGCTTTGTAAACATGAACTATAAAACTTACGAAAATGTGAAGTATATATGCATGTATAGGAATACCCGCACTAAAGCACAATAGAGGTGTGTACAATAAATGTGTTTGAACAATATGTTGTGATGTTAGGTACTAATGTACAAAACAACTATGGAAAACAATATGAAAGGATGAGGTAAAGAGGGAAATTGATCCAAGTGGATATTGGTGGCCACACACCTATTCCACCTAGACCACCTAGTAATTTTCATATGTTTCCTTGTTCATTTCAACATTTATTATTTTTCGCAGTTTTTCGGGTCCTGAACCTTCAGAGCAGTTTTGACCCTCTAAACGACATTTTTTGGGGTTCACAGTAGGCCCATATCTGTAGGGAGGGGCTTGTGATGAAACCTGTAGACCTTTCCAATAAGGTATCATACATGCCAAATGGAGATAATATGACCAAGTTACGACCCCGGGAAGTTGGCTACCCAACTAACCCTAATGGGGCCCACAAAATCTTGGTGTTACATCTCCTGGAGTTAGGGCTTTGGTTATTTAGGGTTTTCTCATTTTTTCCAACAATAAATAGGCCCTTGAGCCTCACTATAACACAGTTTAGAAGCATGTAACCACCACATATCTTCCCAAAGATAAGCTACCATCGCCTGAGCTATCTTATTTCCACTATATTTGTAAGCATAATTCAATATTTTTCTATTAATGAAATGAAGTGTTTTTCTACTGCATATCTATGTTTATGATTATATATGTAAGTTGTTATGTTCCTATTTAAGTTTAGACCAGTGGTGTCAAAGCAGTCTGTTCTTTCTTTGTTTTCCTTTGCATGTCCCCAACGAGGTCAGGGTATACGGAGTTAGGGCTTGATCTGGTTGAACAATTGAAAGATCATCCTCACAAAACCTGATGACCTCTCATGGTGGAAGAAAATAAATATGAGGGGGTGGGAGATCCTTTCAAAATGTTGTTGGATGAAGCCCTCGAGTGATAAAGGGACGCGATGATGGATAACGTTGCTGAGATCCTTCAACGACTACCCACAGGCAATGTATCTTCATCCAGTAGCCACTCTAGAGGTGCCACTCCTTTCAAGGTACAAGTTAATGTTGATATTCCCATAGTCGAAGGCCTGATAGATGCAGATGCCATAAATAAATCGTTAAATCTATTGGAAGGATATTTTTCAGTTCATGACTTTTCCAATTAGGAAAATATTACTTTTTCACTTCTCAAAGTTGCCCCACACATCAAGTATTGGTGGGAAACCTACTATGAATAAAAGGATGAGAGTGAACCGTCCTTTTCTTTAGCCACACACAAGTGGAATTTTTTCTGAGACGCCATCAAGGAACAATATTACCTTGTCGAGAGCTATGAAGACAAATACATAAAGTTGACCACGCTACAACAAGGAAGGGACCAAGATGTGCCAGTGTTCACAAATATTTTCCATACCCTTTGCATGAAGCTGGGTATCAAGGATACTGAGTGGAATTTGGTGCTCAAGTATAGTGAATGTCTACTAAAGTACATCTAGGACAAGATGGAGTTCCTGGACATTTCCTCGCTCGACACAATGTATCAGTACACTGTCAAGATTGAGCAGAATTTTAAACAGAAGAAGCGAGGCTTTGGATGTGCAAATCCAAAGCAAGGAAAAGGTTCCCCTAAACCACAAAACAAAGGACCAAGCCAAGGCGGGGCTACCCAAGACAACCCACCGAAGCCACAAGCAAAGAGCGACACCATGAAGACGAAGAAGGACACGAAAAATGGTGTGAGTTCCATAAGAGCTCCACTCACAATACAAGTGAGTGTCAGGACAAGCAGCCACTGGTTGCCAAGCTAAAGACTTTTGAATCAGACACAGGTTTCGACTCTAAATCAGAACCTGATAAGGGAACTGACAAAGGGGATAAAATAATTGATGTAGAGCCTAGTACCACCATGACCACCACCAAGATCTAGAAGATTGAGCCTAAAGAACCAGAGGAGGGCGAACGCCTCTTCCACTCACAGATCTGGGTGAAGGGTTCTCTACTGCAGTTCATTATTGGTAGCGAGAGAAAAAAGAACCTCATTTCAGCAAAGGTCGTGAAGCGCCTCCGCCTAAAGACTACAACACATCCACAGTCGTACCCCATCGGGTGGCTTCACCAAGGACGAGATCTTTGTGTCAGCCAGCAATGTCGCCTTCCCTACAACATCAAGCCCTTCACAGATGAGGTATTGTGTGAAGTTTCTCCTCTTGAATTTTGTGATGTATTATTAGGAAAACCATGCTTGTGGAAGCAACATGATGTATATGAGTCTATACCTTGCTTTGTGATTATTACTTTAGCTAATAAGTTGTACGGGATGTCGGAGGTAGCCCCACCTACTGCCATCTCTTTGATCACTACAAAGAAATGTAGTAAGATCATTTTCCCTATGATTCGCCCCCAAGGAAAGAAGAAGGTTGTTACCATGACTTCCAGTCAGGGCTCCTCTACACAACAACAATATATGGACAAGGTCGTAGAGGAGTACAGGGATTTTTTCACCTCACCCACATGGGTACTTCTGACTATTAGGTAAAGAAATCCATCGATCTGACCTTGGGCACGCCACTACCCAATGGATTGATATATTAACAATTTATTATGGAGAATGATGAGATCAAGAGGAAGATTCAGGAACTATTGCGGAAAGGGCACATCAGGCCAAGCTCATCACCTTGTGGGAGCTCGATTGTATTGGTACTCAGCAAGATTATTGTCCAAAATATGTACCCAATCCCACAGATTAATGACCTTCTGGACCAGCTCAAAGGGGCCAAATATTTCATTAAGAATGACTTGAAGTCAGGTTATCACCATGTGCCTATCGAACCCTCTGGTGTGTGGAAGATTACCTTCAAATCCAAGGAGGGCCTTTTCGAATGGTTAGTCATGTCGTTTGAATTGACAAATTCCCCTGCAACCTTCATGAGACTAATGGACGACATCTTGCGACCCTTCACCAATGAATTTTTGGTGGTGTATTTAGATGAAATATTTATCTTCATCCATAGTTGGGAAGAGCACATCCACCATATTTGTCAGGTCCTTCAAACCCTATGACAACACAAGATGTGTGCTAACTTGGAGAAATGCACCTTTGGCCTAACCCAGATTCAATATCTGGGATACATCATTGATGAGCAGCATGTACATGTGGACCCATCCAAGATATAAGTCATTCAGGATTAGCCATTCCCAACCACTCTAATAGTGCTCCGCAACTTTTTGGGTCTTTCCAATTTCTACCATAGGTTCATGTTCGAGTTCTATCATATCGCTTGGCCTTTAAGTCAAGTCACCAAGGGTGGAGAAAAAGGGAATTTTTGTTGGTCGGAAACCCAAAAAAAATTGTTCTTTGAGTTGAAGAATCACCTATGTTCTGCACCAGTGCTCACATTACCAGACTTACAACAACCATTCTTACTCAACATGGGCATCCAATGGCTTACCACAGTGAGACACTTTCAGACACATTCCAAAAGTACCCCACTTACGACAAAGAAATGTGTTCCATTGTGCAGGTCTATTGTCATTAGAAGCATTACATTATGGGGAAGGAAACGGTCACCCACACGCACCACCAACCTCTACAGTTCATGCAGACACAAAGGAAGTTACAGAACTATCGCCATCAGAAATGGTCCACCTATCTGCAACAGTTCCATTTGAACATTAATTATAAGAAGGGAAGCACCAATAATGTCACTTATTGCCCCGGCCGACCACCAGTCATGGCGTTGATCATTGTGCTCGACTCCTATGGGAATGAGACATTGGGGTGGCCACATCATTACAAGAGCGATCTGAAATTTGGTAGCATATACCAGAAAATCCTGGAAGTGAAGCAAGTTCAAAATTTTCATCTTCAAGATACATTGTTATGCCACTTGGGACACATCTGTGTTCCTTCAAGTGAGCATGCCAAGATGATTTGGGAGGCGGACTACACTTGGGTCGCTGGACATTTCGGAGTAGAGAAAATAGTGGTGGTATTACAAAAGTATTTTTATTGGTTGAAACTTCATTAAGATGTTGGGAAGTACATTAGATCCTACATCACCTGTGCCATTTCCAAACCAACCAGCAAGAAGCGAGGCATGTATACTCCTCTACCTACTCCTATCCGGCCTTGGGAATCTGTCTCCATGGATTACATGTCGAGCCTCCTTCTACTAAGCACAACAATGATTGCGTTTGCGTGGTCATCAATAGATTCTCTAAGATGGAAGCCTACAAGAAGAGTATCAACATAGGCCACTGCTAATCTCTTCTTTGAGCGATTGCGGGTACACTTTGGGATCCTACAATCCATTGTCTTACATCGGGACAACGGATTCCTGAGTGCATTTTGGTCAAGTCTATGGTCGATGCTGGATACAAAACTTATTAAGTCCAGGGATTTACATCCCAAAACTGATGGCCAAATAGAGGTTGTCAATAGGATGATCGTACACATTCTATGCATGTACAACTTGAAGCATCCACGCATGTGGGATGAAAGTCTCCCCTATGTCCAACACAGCTACAAAAGAGCTCTCCACAACTCAACAAACCATAGCCCCTTTCAGGTGGGGTTAGTATTCAACCATTATGTCCCATTAATGTGGCCATACCATTTTCAGCCACTCAGTTAGATTCGGCTCACATTCAGCCCAAAGCTAAAAGGGCTAACAACTTCATTAAGCACATTCAACACATCCTCCAATAGGTCCATGATATATTGGACAGAGCCAATGTTAAGTAAAAGCAGTTCCATGATCAGCATCGATTGTCGCACAAGTTCCAGGTGGGCGACAAAGTTTGGCTACATTTGCAAAAGGAGTGCCTCGATGGACCCCACCACAAGCTTCACTCACTCTGATATGGGCCATAAACCATCACCAAGGCCATCAGTGACAATTCCTTCGAGCTCAGCATCCCACCGTTCCTTGGTCTGCACCTAGTATTCAATGTATATCACATTCCACCATTGTTGGACACATCTAACTTTGCAGAATATCTCACACCAACATAGCTCAACCCGAAATACATGGAATAGGCCACAACTGATCAAATCATGGACACACAGATCAAGAACATTTGCCAAAAGAGGATACAATTATATCAAGTTTCCAAAGCAAGCCAACTCCTTTTCCAGGGAAAGTGGTTCAACATTTCGAAGCTCAGAACTTCCACACTCTTTCTTGTCATTTTCATTCTTGCACTTCCCCTTCCAATTCAACATTCTTATTTTACATCACTACACCCTATTCTTTCATGCAATGATTTAAAACTTTGAGTCCATAAATTTGTTGCTTCAGCTTCTCGACCTGACTATTCAAATTGAGAGTGGAATCCTCCTTAACGAATTCCTCCTGTGTCAAAATATTCTCAGTAGTTGACTCGAAGCAAGTGTTGGTGTCTTCTATACCAATATCATCCTGTATATCAATATCCGACATTTTGACATGACAGGGTGTCTCATCACCCTTCATTTCATCATCCTGCACTTCAACATTACATTGTGCTTCATTACCTTGAACCTCTATTGGACCCTTCTCTACACTAACATCTAGTGTCTTAGAGGTCTTCCTCTTCTTCATTCTTCCAACTAACATTAAAAAAGGAGTAACATCTTCCTCTTCGAGGTAACCTTCACTAAACACTATGTGGACTGCAACATCTGCAAGGAGTGAGATATTGTCCTCATTCGATGAACTAGGCTGGGAGTCATCTACATTTATCGGAGAGGTTGACTGAGTATGGCCCTCTCTAGAGGAGGCAAACATCTTCTTAATAGAACTTCTAGTTATTCTCTTCAAAGGGCTAGGGGTTTCGGTTACGGGTGCTTGTTTCTCTTCCTGCACTGGTTCCTTAGGCAGGGTCTTTTTCTTCTTACTAGTTTGCGGGGTGAGGGTTTTATCCATTTGTTCAGATTCTTCCTTCCTACTCTTACTCTTCTTCTAGGTTGACTCCATTATGTTTCCTCCTTGTAATTCCTTCAAAAACCCTCCCCGGGTCACATTTTTACTCTCTAATTCCTTCCTAACCAAAATTGAGATCAACCCGTAATGATATAGCTTTAACCCCCCCTAACTCTCTTGACTTTTCTAAACACCCTTCGAGATTTTTCCCAAATTTTAAGCAAGAAGTAAGGAAAATTAATCAACTTACCTGACTCAAAGTGTAACAGTGATCAGATGTGATATAGGAATGTTAGGGAATATCATCCCTCACAAGTGAGGAACTTCGGCAAAATGTACAGCAGGTGTCTCCATTTCTCGATCATAGTTCTTTGTTGTAGCCCATTTTTCCAAACCACCTTGTGCTTTTTATTGACTACAAATATACGCCAAGCCCCTTTTTCGAGCTCTCCTTTCTTGAACCAATGTTTTCCCGTGGCCACTTTCCCTGTAGCCTACGAAATAGTCTACTCTGTCACTTCAAACTCTAGAGACCCCACCTTGGCTCTGCGTCCATCAATGGCTAGGGTAAATTCTAATGCCATAGCTGAATCAAAATGATCAAACTTTAGCAAGAACGGGAGAAACCTTATGTATGGATGGGAAAAAAAGAGCGAAGATGACAATGGGAAATCTTATTTAAAACCAATAGAGTTGTGAATGTAATTAGTTACAAGTTACATATAAACATTAACTTCAACTAAAATGTTATTTATGGTGTATAAACACAAGATGTAATCATATCTAAAATTATACCAAAGGGGGCTTCTCAAATCAATGAAAATTGAGTGTTTATTAAGTTCATTGAGGAGGTCACATGCCATAATCTAGAAATAATGTCTCATTTTGAGTGTTTTTATTATCCCATGCATGATTTCATTCCCCATGTTTCCCCTCGTGAATTAGTATGCCCCATAAGTGAACCATTATTTCATGAAATCTATCATGACTTTTAAGTTCACTTCACTGGTGGTATACTATAATTGTGGCACAATGTCCCATTTGTATATCGATGGTAAATGCTTGGTATTCAATCATTAAGAAAGCTTCCTCAAGAGTTTCCTTTGTATCAAAAATCGTATGTCATTTAATCTTTAAAGAAAATCATGTCGAAAGATATTACTAAATGCTTTTTAAAACAACAAAGTAAAAATAAGAATTCATTTTTCTTATTTTTACTTTAAAAAGGAATGATTTGTGATTCTAGATAACTTTTATTAAAATAAATGCAACTTTTTATACATAATTTATTGTTCGTTACAAATTTAGGTCCAACAATAATTGTCATGTACTCATTGCAACAATGATGAAAGATTCAACTTTAAAATCCAATAAATAATTTGGAATTTTAGGCAAGAAGAGAATAATAAAAAAATATGTAATTGAAAATATGGAAATTCAAATGAATAGGTAGTTCTTGAGACATGTGGCTTGGTAGTGTTTAACATTTAATGCTTTATTAATATTAAGTTAAAAACAACATTGTGAACATTCTTCTTTGAATAATTGTGAAGAAAAGTAGTGAATAAAGTAAAAATGTTGATGGGATATTAAGGAGATATGAGGCATGGTATGTTGATGGGACATCATGAAGAGATGAGGCATGGTATGTTGATGGGATATCACGAAAGATGAGGCATAGTTAAATATAACAAGAAGAAGTATGACCATGGTCAAATATATTAAGTAGAAGTATGACTAGACAAGTATTTTTTGAATATATTCTAAAATTTATTGAAGTTATATTTAAGTATTTAAATTAAATAAAATACATTTCATAATTAAATTTAAGTAATAAAATATATATATATATATATAATATATATATATATATATATATATATATATATATATAATATATTATATATATATGAGATTACTAGTAAAGTTTATTTTGATAAATAAAAGAAAAATAGTTTTAAGGGTTAGCTTGAGTGGAAATTGTTATAACTGAAGCACTTCATTAGCTAGAGGTCACTGGAAATAAAGAGGTCAAGAGGACGTTTAAAACCACTCCCAACAAATATATAAAATTTATTTAAACTTATCAATATATTTCCATCACTAATTAAATAATATAATAAATATTAAAAAATAAATAAAATAAAGATAAAGTTTTATTTTTAATTAAAAAGAAATTGGAAATTGTATAGATATAATTCATAATTATGTAAATTTTCTGAATATAATATATATATATAAAATTTCAAAATATAAATAAAATTTATATAATTAATTAATGATAAATTTAGTGAGAAAAAACAAAACATAAAATATTTTAAAGTGGTTTGGGTATATCATAAAAAGTACAGATAATCACATATAAATCTAATATTATATATTTAAAATAATAATCATTAAATAATATGCCATATTATTTAAATATATATAATTAATATATAAAATTAGTATTACTTAAATTTAATTTAAAAAACATAAAAGTCATATATAATTTTGATTATTTAAAAAAAAAATTAATTTAAATATTGTCATATCCCCAGACTATTGTAAATATTTTATTTACCTCAGTTAAAAAGGACACAAATAAAAGGGTGATGATTATTTTTTTTTCTCGCTAAAAGACTAATCTATTATTTACAGTAACAGTAAAACATTACAAACATGGAGTTTCTTTACCTGAGGCCAAGCCTTGGCATTCTGGACTAAGAGGGGACCTCAAAAGAGCAGCCCTCGCAGGGGCACCAGACTTGAACAAAACATCCCACACCTGAACAAAAACATCCCACGCAGGGGTTCTGTGTCTCTCAAAAAGGAGCAGCTAGTGTAAACTAGATAACCCACGCAGGGGCAGCGAACTATCAACAGCTTTATCTCACGTAGGGGCATCTAAAAACATGACCAGAAAAAACATTTGGACAACATGACATAAACCGAAAGCCAAAGCAAAACATGAGAGTTGCAGGAGTGGATGAAGCTACGCAGAGGGCCAACTACTCCTCCAGCTTCTCTTCAACCATCGGGCACCATCCGAACCTTTCGAATTCCTCTGCAGCAGGGTGGGGATCTAGGATGACGTCGTCCCCCTTGGATGTTGACGCTTCCTAAGGCTAGGGAAGGATGGGGGCCTGTTCTGCAACCACCCCTGGCATTGCTGAGACAAATTCTAAACCCTCGCCCTGGTGCATCCCTTTGCCACGGAGCTCTTCACTTTCAGATGGAGCTTCCTCCAGGAAAAGAACCGACACATGGGCATTGATACGGGGTCTGTCCATCGAGCTGTTGAAGGTAAAAATGGTTGAACCAAAGGCCGACGAAGGAGCTGAAGGGTCCGGGCTACAAGAGTCCACGAATTGGCTGGCCTGGATCGGAGAGGCTTCAGAAATGCGATGGCAGCGGCATTGACAACAATGGGAGTGAGGGTCATTAGCTGGAGGTCGAGAGGACCCTCCACGAATAGAACCTCGACGGCTAAGCAAGCGCTGTCGAGGCCTGACCATTTTTACAGAAGAGCCGAGGGTAAGGAGCAGTGCGAGGAAGGGAGGTAGAATTGATGCAGAGGCGAGCGGGTGGCACATGAAAGACTCCAATGCGCTACCCCTTCGCCCTTCAGACCTGCAAACAGCAAATTGAGGAATGACAAGAAGAGTCTCCCGGAGAGCTGAAGACTGGGCGGGAGCCTGAGCAACAAAGGCCAAGTGGTGAGCATGAACTAGCATGAGCCGAGCCCCCCCATCACCTGCTTTAAACACTGCATTGTATCCTCGATCCTCGTCCTCCATAACTGCTCGTCGCAGTCGAGCTAGCCACTTAACCTCTGCATTGAATGAAAACCTGCGTTCATTCCCACCATATATTCCTTGGCGACAAACTGGCATTGAATGTCGTCCTTACATCTGAGGCAGCACATGACCAGGATGTGGCTCCTCGTGACCTCCCGACGTGTCACCCGCATCCGGGAAAAAGGGTGATGATTATTATCTGTTGCATGAATTATTATTAATTTTTTTTTCTTCAGAAAATGGAAATGAGAAATGATTTCCTAGTAATAGGGATATCATGTAACTTCTAAGGAGAGAAGTTAATATATTTAAAAAAAAAACAGTTGCAAAACCCTAACTGCCCTCCCCCCTAACCATGGAATGGTTTCCAGGAAAAGGAGGGGGGAGGGGGAGAAAACAACACTGTGTTGTAGAGGACAAGCAGTGAGAAAAA
The DNA here is from genome assembly GCA_000404065.3 of Pinus taeda. Lineage (NCBI taxonomy): Eukaryota > Viridiplantae > Streptophyta > Pinopsida > Pinales > Pinaceae > Pinus > Pinus taeda. The sequence continues at coordinate 145,120 of APFE031294670.1, forward strand.
GGGGTGGCTTACCACGTCTAGTGATGATCAGATGGTAAGAGCACAGAGTGCATGCAACTCACAAAGACTGTAGTCTTTGAGCAAGCTAGGGGGGAGATTGATCTCGAAAGACAATCTCATGGTTGGGTGGTTGACTAGCTCTAGAGAGCAGAGGTGACCGTATCTTAGCACAAAAAGGCAGGCACACTTACAAGAAGCGACACAAGTATGCGGCAGTGACTTGAAATTAGAAAATTTTCCAATTTCTGTGGGTCACTTTTCTTTTAGAATTTCTATAAAAGTACTCAAATAAAAAGGAAAATGGTGAGAACGGGTAGCTCCGTCGATGATTTGTTTTTGGGGTAGTGATACCATTAAGCCTACCATCAAGAGGTTTGAACCTAGTTAGAGATTTTCAGGCAATCAACTCTGCCAAACAAATTATCGTCGGGCTGGAACCTAGAAATAAATTTGGTGATTTAGGTTGTAACAACATTTGGTATAGTGGCCAGAATGAAACTAATAATAGGTACCATACAAATTGTATTATCTAGTTCTTTGTGCAACAGTTAATGAAAGTAAACGAAAGACCCTTAGAAAACAAAGAGAATTAGGCTAGCAGCTCTAGGAAATATTAATAACAAAATTGAGGAATGATGTGCAATGTGTGAGCAGACTCGAGTAAATAACGTGTATAGCTACCGGTTAAAAACTCAGAGATATACTTTAGCCGGTTGCAATTATAAGGCTAAATCTTTTCCTTAAGAAAATAATTATAAACGATAATGCCATCATTCGCCTTTCAGCGAGCATGCAATAACCTTGAAATACCATCAAACAAAAAGCCGAGATTAGTGTGGGGTTTAGGGTGCCACAAGAAGGGTTCCCTTGTGATAGGGTAGGAATAGGCACAACGTGGGCGCGGTAGGAGGCCTACTCCATGAGTAATTCTTAAATGAGAAAGTAACCAAATGAAACCCTGAGTATTGGGCATGGATGGATAATAGGTTGGGCAGGGTTGCTACCCTTCAGTGTTTAACACTTCCAATTAAACAAAGACAGAGACCTAGCAGCAAACAGGAGCTAGTGGAGAGGAAAACTAAGATTTTTAGTGGGAAAATGGAGCTTAGACCCTCTCATTGGAAAGATGCATGCACGTGAAATAACTAATTTCAAAATCGAAAGAATAAAACACCACAGAACTGTACATTTCTGTGCAATATAACCAAAATGCTTAACATCTTTAACACTGGTAAGACTATGAATTAATAGACAATAAATCTACATTCCTTTACAGACCAACCGCAATGAAACATTTCCTTTAAACAAAATATAATAAGGAACCCATCTGTGCATTTAAATCAATAGTTCAACATAATAAATTATAGACCAACAGAATAAGAGTATCATCATGCCGAAGCAAGGGCACAGTAAATATTTAAACTATACAACCACATTGTCCGAGCAGTAGGGATTGTTGTCGGACGCCCAAGACTAGAAATTAGATTACATATATCTTACAATAAAAGAAACCTGGAGCATTGAGGGGATGCAAACATCCTCCACTCCAATAGTTATCCAATTATCCATTAGTTATCACAATATGAAAGAAGCTGGAAGAGCCACCCTCTGAGTCAAACAGGCAAAGCCACAGCCGGAAGGCTTTTCTCATACCTACACCTCTGGCATGCTGTGGAAGCATTTTCCTTAGTCAAGACTGGGCCACTGTCTAAGGAGCACGTGCCCAGCCTACATAAAAACGACCCATGCAAACAAGTTAGATAACTGTTGAAACATGCGAACTGCAGAAGATAATCAAAGGAAAATGTCCTCATCTATGTTAAACTTACCCATTAAGGAAATTTTGCAACCATCGTATGAGAACTCTCATCATGGAGTTGAGGAAGCCTCCATTATCATCTATTATGCAGTGTGTAGGAACCCTGGAAAAGTGAAAAAACCCTTAGTAAATTGAAAGGCATAAACCAAATGGAAGCGGAACAAATCAGAACTCTGTATCAGTAAAAATTACCTGAATGGTTAGTGGCGAAACCGCTGGCAATCAAGCAAGGTTCATGGGTTTGGCTCCCTGGAGTTGAATGCATGGGCAGAACTAGAGCAGGCCATAGTGAACTGCCAAACCAAATGAGCCATCAACCACCGCAATCGGTGAATTAGGTGGAAAGCCCGTGAAGGGTTGCCACTGTTGGATGGCAAGGGATGATCTCCATCGTGGATGAAGTGAGATCTGTCGCGCAAGTCGAGGGATTGGACTGCCCGCTAGCCATGTACAGAACGAAGCTAGACAGGGAATTAAATACACATGGATGCAGATGACGATGCCATGTGATGGTCAAGAGAAGAGGAGAAAGTCACCCCTTGGCTGGATGCCACGTGGTCTACATGCATGCTATCCAACAAAGGTATTAATACACAGAGAAAGACTTATGCATCAACATGTAAATTAACAACCATGCCATATGTTAAATGAAATTAAATGGTGCCATAGGGTAATAACCATAGTCTGTTGTGGCTATAATCCTAAAGGGTATCCATGGTAACGTTCATACCTTGAATTAACCAAAAAAAAAAATATTATCTTTCGAGGTGTGACAAGTGGTATCAGAGCCACGTTACAAAAACTGTGGCCTTTGGGAACTAAAAACTGTCAATAGAATTGTGTATATACAACTTATATTATCTTTAATGAGTAATTAAAGGAACAGATAATGTGATAACCCTTCCGTTGTTACTTGTTTTGTGTAAGCACAGGAAATAGAGGACTGATAATATGAGGAGAATAGACAATGCGTCACACAGGTTTGTGGCAGGTCAGGGACCTCCAACGGGATCTGGAAATAGTCTCGAATTATGGCTACAACTGGGTGAGGAGGCACGCAATACCAATCTGGCAATTTTGGAGATAGCGCAAGAGCTAAAAAACGAAATGACCCGATTATGGGAAGATAATGCAAGGTTAACTATGGAACAGGAGAGGATCATAAAAAGTCTATTCGACAGACAAAATCAGCAATCACCAAATCCCAGTGCTGAGCAACAAAGAATGTCAGGAGAACAGAATCACCACACAAAACTCAGAGAGTCAGAAGGAAGGGATGAGTGTTGGGTTGTGTTATATTCTTTCCACATAGTTAACAGGGGGTTTGAGGGGTACCCGAAACCCCACTTTATGGGGTCTGGGGGCGGTGCCCAGGAAAATTTTGGTTTTGGACCCTATGTTAGGTTGGTCAGACCCACCTATGGTTTTGTGCATGATTTTCGCACATGTTTTTTGGACGCGATGGTTTTCGGTCCATGGTATTGGATGCTTCAGCATATATAAATATGTATTGTAACATTGAAAGGAACATAATGAAAAATCAAGCTGGTAGTCCCGGTTTTGGGATCTAGTGGGAAATCTTTGTGTATGTGTTTTATGTGTTATGCTCTCGAATTTTTATTTTTCATGTGATTTAGAATTCGTATGTAGGTAATTTTTGTACGGGGTTAAAACCTACATTTGGTATCAAAGCTGTTTTGGCTTCAACGGATGCCTTTGTTGCTGAGGGGTTTCGCTCGAGCCTATGGTAGACCCTGTTCAGTGGGAGATCTGCGAGATCGATTCTGGTGGTGAAAGAAGATGGTGAGCAGCAGAAAGATAGAGATTGAGAAGTTCAATGGTCAGAGTTTTGAGTTGTGGAAACTCAAGATGGAGGAACTGCTGGTGGATAAAGATCAGTGGATCATGGTAGATCGGGTACTAAACCAACGGGAGTGACCGATGAAGAATGGAAGAAGTTGGATCGGAAGGCAAAGAGCACAATACGATTGTGTGTCTCAGATTCAGTATTGCTGAATGTATCAGAGGAAGCTACGACAAAAGCTCTGTGGGACAAGTTAGGGACTTTGTACCAATCTAAGTCTCTGGTGAATAAACTGTTCCTGCGGAAAAAGCTGTATAACCTGAGGATGAAAGATGGAGACTCGGTGACAGAGCATCTGAATGCGTTTAATACTGTGGTAAGTCAGTTATTATCTGTTGATATTAAAATTTCAGATGAAGATAAGTGCATCAGTTTGTTGTGTTCCCTACTAGACTCGTGGGATAGTCTGGTTATTGTAATAGGTAGCAATGCAACTGCTTTGCAGTTTGATCAAATAGTCTCAGCTTTGCTGATGGAGGAGATGAGATAGAAAAATATGGACAACCAGAATGGTGATGCGTTGTCTGTACGAGGACGGTCCCAGAACAGAAACAAAAATAAGTCATCGAATGGGAGATCTAAATCTAGAGGGAGATCTAAATCTCTAGAAAACCTATAAAGGTGATGTGATGGAAATGCAGAAAGGAAGGGCACTTCAAAAGGGAGTGTAAATCTAAAGCTCCTGATAAAGGAAAGAGATATGATGATGCTCCTTCTGCAGAGGCGAAAACCACCTCAGATGAAGGTGGGGATGTGTACTTGGCTTCTTTAAGTACAGATGTAGATCATGAGGCATGGTTAATTGACTCAGGTGCATCCTTTCACTTCACTGCCCATAGAGAGTGGTTCTATGAGTATGAGAAATATGATGGTGGTGATGTCTTCTTAGGAGATGATAGGAAGGCTAGAATCATTGGTCGGGGAAAAGTAAAGTTGAAGTTGCAAGGTGGAAGGATTAGAACCCTTCCGGGTGTTCTGCATATTCCTACGTTGGCCAGAAACCTGATTTCTATAAGCAAGTTGGATGATGCAGGTGTAAAGACAGTATTCGAGAAGGATACCTGCAAGATGGTTCTAGGAGCACTGGTATTGATGCGGGGAGTTCGGATTGGAACTCTGTACAAGCTGCAAGGTAGCACTGTTGTTGACGGGTGCAATAGTTCTATGGTTCCTGAAAATGGAGCAGAAAATCTAGTGGTCTCTAGAGAGAAGACCATGTTGTGGCATCAAAGGCTTGGACATATGGGAGAGAAGGGCCTTCGAATACTTCATGGTAAAGGTATAGTAGAAGGTATGAGTAATAGCTCTCTGGATTTTGATTTCTGTGAAAATTGTGTATATGGGAAGCAGAATCGGGTGAGTTTCCCCTCTGGTGCTAAGAGGACGAAACAAAAATTAGAGCTTGTGCACAGTGATGTGTTTGGACCTGTGAAAGTTCCATCACTGGGTAAGTCTATGTACTATGTATCATTTATAGATGACTTCTCAAGGAATACATGGATATATTTCCTTAAGAAGAAATCTGAAGTCTTTGACAGGTTTAAAGAATTTAAGGCTCTGATGGAAAATCAGACAGAGAAGAAGATAAAGGTGCTGAGGACAGATAATGGTGGAGAATTCTGCAGCAAGGAATTTGAATAATTTTGTAAGAAGTGTGGTA
>APFE031294683.1:28913-101449 GCA_000404065.3 Pinus taeda
ACTTGCTGAAAACCTTTTGCTACCAATCGTGCCTTATATCGACTAACTTGGCCATTTGATGCTTTCTTGGTCCGGTAAACCCACTTGCATCTCACAAGTTTGCGATTTGAAGGTAGCGGAACCAAATCCCAAGTTTGGTTCTCAATGAGAGAGTTATATTCCTCATCCATGGCGGCTTCCCATTCAGGATGCCCATTTGCTTCTGCATAAGTTTGTGGATCAGATCCATGCATCATATAAGCATGCATGGGCATGGATGGGTCCATAGCTAAGAGTGCTTGCGGATCTTCCTCAAACAGAGGGATAGAGGCAGGATCATCAAGGATATCACTCATGCTGCGCCATTTTTGTGTTGAAGGTGGTCGAGAATCTTCTGAACTACGTGCAGAAGTATGATCTCGATGTTCAACAACTGGTGGTCTAACAGGGGTCACAGGAAGAGACTCATCGTCATCATAATGTTGGTCTGAAGTTTCATCTGCATACTCATCAATGAGTGGTGATGGAAACTTGGTAACAAGTTCATCTACTGGTGCATACGAAATATCTTCATCAAACTTTACACTCCTTTCAATAAAGAGCTCTTCAGTGTGGATATCAAGCAATCTGTACCCTTTGACTTCATCAGAATATCCAACAAACATGCATGCTTTGCTTTGAGGTTCCAAAGCCTTTCTCTTCTCTAGAGGAATGCGGGCCCATACTCGAGATCCAAAAATGTGGAAATGACTAACTTCAGGTTGCATGCCAGTCCAAGCCTCCAAAGGTGTTTTTCCAGTAACAGATTTATGAGGAGATCTATTCTGGATGTATGAGGCACAATTAATAGCTTCGGCCCACAATTTCGACGAAAGAGATCTTGCATGCAACATGCAATTAGCCATCTCTTTCAAGGATCTATTTTTCCTTTCAGCCACGCCATTTTGCTGTGGAGTGTAAGGAACTGTATGCTGCAACTGTATGCCTGCTTCATCACAAAGATTCTTGATATCTTTGTTGACATATTCCGTCCCATTATCTATGCGGAGTATCTTGATGCATTTTCCAGACTGATTTTCTGCATGCGCTTTGAAAATCTTTAGATGTTGAAAAATTTCAGACTTGAGTTTCAAGAAGTAAACCCAAGTGAATCTCGTGTAATCATCTATAAATGACAACACATATCTTGCTTTGCTCATTGAAAGCACCGGAAATGGACCCATGAGATCACTATGTACAAGTTCCAAAGGTGAAGAGGCTCTCCATGCATGACCCTTCTCGAATTTTTCTTGTGGATGCTTTCCAAGAGCACGTCCATTACAAATACCATCTGAAAATTCAATGGTTGGCAATCCTTTGACCATCCCTTGCTTACTAAGCTGTTGCATATATCTGAAATTCAAGTGCCCAAATCTCTCGTGCCAAATCCTACTTTCTTCATTTGCATGCGTAAGTAGCAAAATAGAATATGATTGAGGAACAAAATCAAAAAATGTATACAGATGAGATTGATCATTTACCTTGCCAGATGCAATCTTCAAATTGGTTTGCATGTCATAAATTCTCACAGAATCTGGGGTAAATTCCACTTTCCTTCCGCTGCCTATGTGTGTCATCTGATACACTGAGAGAAGATTCACAGAAAGCCATGGAATATGCAAGACATTTTCAAAACTTCCATCTTCGAATTGCACTCTTCCTTGTCCAGTTGCTGCAACTGCAGAATTATCCCCCATGAGAATGGGAGGACCTGAGTATGCATGTAGAGAAGAAAAGGATTCCTTTGAAGAAGCCATATGATGTGAAGCTCCTGAATCGATGATCCATTCTTGTGGTGCAGAATGAAGAGAAATCAAAGCATGCCCGTTACCTTTTGGGTCTGGTGCTTTTTCTCCAGACTTCTTCTTAGCATTCTCAGGAATGTGGTCTCCAAGATTGTGTTGTTGGAGTGTCTGCGCCATAAGATCTATAGTCTTCTTCATGCATGCAGATTCAGGATGAAAACCACGGTGGCAATAATTGCACATTGATTGCCCTTTCATTCCTTTCCTTTCCTTTGAGCCAGATGATCCATCAGGGGGTTTGGGATTTCCTCCCTTTCTTGGATCAGGATCCTTCTTCCCTTTTCCTTTCTGATGGTCTTTGGAATTTTCCTTTCCTTTTGCATGCACAGTAAGTGCATGTGCTTTGGAATTTTTAAGTGTGTCCATTTTGATGAGCTTATCTTGCTCATGCATCAAAGGCTGAATAAAAGAATCCAGTGAGGGCATCTTCCAAGCTGCACCAGTTGCAGATCTGACTGTGTGGAATGTAGAGACGAATACTGCATACTCTGGACCAAGTTTTGATAAAATGGAAAGAATCAACTAATTTTCTTGCTTGGATTTGTCGATCCCGCATCCTTTCAGCTGAACCAACAAGGCTTTATACCTTGTGAAAAAATCTTGAATATTCTCAAAGTTTCTCGGATCTAATGAGTTTAACTCATTTTCGAGAATGTGACCTTGCATTTCATCCTGTTTTCCAAACAGTCCATCCAAAATTTTCCATACTTCATTTGGAGTTGAACATGATTCAACATGAAATAGCAGTTCCGAAGAAATAGATAAACATAGGATGCCGAAGGCCTCGTCCATGTGATTGAAATATCTTGTTTTCTCCATTGCTGATGTTGGTTCAACTTCCGTTTCCATGGTTATTCGAAATAAGCCTCTACTTCTGAGATGAAGTTGAATCTTTGGCTTCCATTCGAAATAATTATATGGAGTGAGAATTGCCGATTGTGGAAACTCCAATTTGGACTCCATCTTTTTTGTTGCTTCAATCTTCTGAACCTGCAAATAAAATTGCTTGTGCACTAATTACAAATCCCTGTGCTCTGATACCATGTAAGATTTTGAGATACAAGGATCTAGATATGCAAAACAATAAACAAGCTTGCAAGAGAAGGAAGGAAGCAAGCAAGAATTGAAAAAAAAAATGAATTGATTCTACAATATTGGTTTAGAATAAATACATAAAAGCAACTAAGTTAAGCTTAGTTGTGCATGCAATAACTAAAGCTAACTAAAGCTAACTAAAGATAATGTGTACATGCAATAACTAAAGCTAACTAAAGCTTAGTTGTACATGCAATAACTAAAGCTAACTAAAGCTAATGTGTACATGTGCCACATGCAAGCAATATGTTAACTGGAGCTAATCTAGGTGCATGTACACCAACACAGCGGGTCTAAGTGCATGTATGTGCATGTACACATGCACACCTAGTCTAAGTGCATGTACACCAACAATCCCAGATTCGATGTGATGTTTTCTTTAACTTAGTTGTGCAAGCTATATTTATTTATATTCTATCCATCTGTATGCGTGTCTGTGCATGGTATGATGCTTGATGTTTCTAATTTCGCTCCAGATACACACTTTACTGTATAATGATGAAATATTTATCTTTTCATCTACAAGGTTAAAACATTTCTGCAGGTTAAAACATTTATATTTTGTTAAAACATTTCTGCAGGTTATGGCGGATATGTGATTGTTTTAAATCCTGATCTAGTTGATGTATATCCAAATTTAACCACTTCATTTAACTCCGTTTCTATGTTACAAGAGTTTAGCCTGTTTATTCAACTCCATCTTTTATGTAACGAGAATTTAGCTTCTCCAATTCCATCATCCACATGTTAGTTTATTATTGAAAATTATGCGATAACTTCTAATCATATATGGTTATCACAAGCTTGGATCGCTCTATTATACTCTAATCTTAATTAGAATACGTATTTTCTCTTCTTAGAAAATGGCAATGAAATAAATACTACTTTTGTTGTCAAAGTGAAAAATGAATGCGAGATTGGATTGGAGAGGGCTGTAAATGGATTAGAAAAGTTCGAGTACAGCGGGAAAATAAGCATGCGACCAGGTTTTGAGTGACAGTGGAAGTTTTTCATCCATGGAGGATGTAGAGGAGGGGATCTTCTCCTTCCTACAAGGAGATGGTGGCCAATAATGGTGGCCAATAAGGGCAAGAAGCTCCCAGAAAAAGTCAGAAAGTTCACGCGAGAAGGAAAGAATAACATGGAAGAGGAGGAAGAAGTGGCTAAAATAAAAGAGAACAGTTGCACTAAAGACAAGAAGGAAGATGACAAAAAAACAAGAAACAAAAGAGAAAAAACAAACGGGACTTTGTAAACCCAAAGCTAAAATAACACCCAGAGTTGTTTTAAATGATCGTGCTCTGCAAGCGCACAGGGAGCACATGCAAACCTACACAATTGTAGAAAAAAGAAAGATGAAATAATGAAAGAAACAAGAAACAAGAACCCTCGCCAAGATATGAAAATGAATTTGAACTGAATGGATGTATTCAATTATGATTCTCCCCTCTGCTTTTATTTCATGTGTATTACATTAGTTTTATATCATGACTATCGTTACATAACCGACTATTAGGTATGCAACTGCCTAATTACAATTTACATAAAAAAACATTACTAATTTGTTGTCAATACTAACAAACTTCACCTTGACAACAATTTCCTAATCTCTTGCCCATGCCCATTCATCATCTTTTTTGCAAGCCAAGAGAAGCTAAACACCATTGCAGCTTCTCTACTGTTACTGGCTTTGTGAATATGTTTGCACAATTCTCTCATGTATGGACCTTTTTAAGAGCTACTTTTCCGCCATCGATCACATGTCTCAGAAAATGATACCTTACATCAATGTGCTTGGTTTTGCTGTGATAGGTAGGATTTGTAGCCAAGTGAATAACACTTTGACTGTCATAAAGTACATCCACTTTCTCCTGCTTTCTTCCAATTTCATCTAGCAGACCCTTTAACCAGATTGCTTCTTTACTGGCATTTGAGATAGCTATATATTCGGCTTCAGTAGTGGACAATGCAACTGTTTCTTGAAGCTTTGACATCCAACTAATCGCTCCACCTGCAAGAGTAAAGACATAACCTGTAGTAGATCTTCTTTTGTCCAAATACCTGCATAGTCACATCTACATATCCAACAGTCTTGATCCCATTCACTACATTAAAAGACGATGAACGGTCCCAACTTTGTGGCGCCTCTTTAGATATCGAAGCACCCATTTCCAACTACTTGCCAAATGTTCTTTACCTGGATTTTGCCATGAACTTGCTGACAACTCCAACTGCATGTGAAATGTTAGGTCTTGTAGATACCATCGCATACATTAAGTTGCCTACCGCATTTGCATATGGTACATGAGACATATACTGCTTTTCTTCATCATCTCTAGGACTTAAAACCGAAGAAAGCTTAAAATGGGGACCTAGTGGAATATTAACAGGTTTCACATTGTTCATAGAGAACTTTTCAAGTACCTTCTCCACATACCTCTGTTGTGATAACCAAAGCTTACCATTTTTTCTGTCTCTGTGTATTTCCATGCCCAAGATATGTTTTTCTGCTCCAAGATCCTTCATATTAAACATCCTAGAGAGTTGAGCCTTTAACCTATTGATCTCTTCCATGCTTTTGCTTGCAATAAGCATATTGTCAACATACAAAGCTAAGATAATGAATATTCCATTGAAACTTTGGAAGTATACACAATGATCATACTCACTTCTCACAAAGTTCTGGTTCACCATGAAGGAATCAAACTTCTTGTACCATTGTCTGGGAGATTGCCTGAGACCATACAATGATTTCCTGAGCTTGCAAACTAATCTTCTGCTGCGACCTCGTACAAAACCTTCTGGTTGTTCAATATATATCTCTTCGTTCAAATGACCACGTAGAAATGTTGTTTTAACATCTAACTGTTCTAACTCAAGATTAAGAAACGCAGTTAGTGCTAACACAGTATGAATAGAAACAAGTTTTACAACTGGAGAAAAAATCTCATGAAAGTCTATACCTTCAACCTAAGAATACCCTTTTGCTACCAGTCTCGCCTTATACCTTTCGATACTTCCATCAACTTTTCGTTTCAGCTTGAAGACCCATTTGCATCCAACAACACTTCTCCCTTCAGGAAGCTCTACAAGGTCCCAGGTATTTGTTTTGGCTAAGGAGTCCATTTCTTCTTCCATAGCCACTTTCCATTTTTCTCTATCTGTATCATCTACTGCTTCCTGATAACAAGAAGGTTCCCCATCTTCAGTAATCAAGGCAAAAGATGAGGCAGAATCTTCATACATTTCTGGAATTTTCCTTTCCCTTGTAGACCTTCTTAGAGAAACTGGTTGCTGAACTGGTTCAGAAACTTGCACTGATTCAAAAGCTTCAACGGCTTCCTTTGTGTCTTCAACACCTTTTTCTTTAGAGGTTTCTCCTTCCTTCCGGCTGTCATCGAAAAGTCTAGCCTCCAACTGAACTCGTTGATTTTGCGACACCTATTCCTGTTCAATTCTTTCAACAGTTGATTTTAAAAGAGAGGATTCATCAAATGTTACATCTCTACTAATGACTATTTTCCGCAATGTGGGATCCCACAACCTATATCCTTTCACTGCATAGTCATACCCAACAAAGACATAACATTTTGACTTTGGATCTAATTTTGAACGTTGATTTTTCAGAATGAAAGAATAAGCATCACAACCAAATATTCTCAAATGTGAATAGTCACAAGACTGACCCGTCCAAACTTCTTCAGGAATTTTACAACCAATTTCTACTGAAGGTGATCTATTAAATAAATAACAAGTAGTAGATATTGCTTCTGCCCACAACTCCTTTTGCAAGTTAGCATTGCTAATCATGCTTCTGGTTCTTTCCATAAGAGTCCGATTCATACGCTCAGCAACACCATTTTGCTGAGGAGTATAAACAAAAATTTAGTGTCTAACAATTCCCTCATCCTTACAGTACTGTTCAAATTTACCTAAAGTGAACTCACCACCATTGTCAGTTCTTAAGCATTTAATAGATTTTGCTGTTCTTTTCTCTACCATTACTTTAAATTGTTTAAAGACATTTAATACATCAGCTTTCCTTTTTAGCATATAGATCCAAACTTTCAGGGAGTGATCATCAATAAATGTTAAAAAATACAGTGCACCTCCATATGACATAACAGGGGGAGGCCCACACAGATCAGAATGAATATAGTCTAAAACATCTTTACTATTATGATTTCCAACTTTAAACCTCTGTTTACACTGTTTGCCATACACAATGTTTACAGAAATCTAAACTCAAGGATTTCAGACCTGGAAGAGATTACGTTTCATCAATATCTGAAGACCTTTCTCGCTCATATGACCCAATCGTTGATGCCATAGACGAGTGTCTTCTTCTTCCTTTTCTGACGCAACTGCTACTTCACCGACCTGAGTACTTCCTTTTAACCTGTAAATATTTCCGACCTTTTCTGCCTTCATAACCACAAGTGCTCCTTTCAAGACTTTCAAGACGCCATCCTGACCTGTAAACTTATATCCATCTGAATCCAAAACTCCCAAAGAAATCAATTTTTTCTTTAAATCAGATACATGTCTAATACTAGTTAATGTTCTAACTGTGTTATCATACATCTTAATCCTGATATCTCCCATCCCAACAGTCTGACATGACATATTGTTACCCATAAACACAGAGCTACCGTTTACATTTTCATACGAGGTAAACCAATTTCTATGTTGGCACATGTGATGCGAAGCACCAGAGTCTAATATCCAGCTATCTAAACCCTGAGAGATGTTACATTCAGGTGAAGTTTCATCTATCATACACAATTCTTCAGCAGATAAAACTTTTTCTATCATACCTGAATCGACCTGATTCGCTTCGTTCTTCAGGTTTTCGGATTCCTTTCGTTTCCAACAGTCCTTCTTCAAGTGTCGAACTTTATTGCAGTTCCAACATTTCGCCTTACACTTCTTTCCTTTCGATTTTGATCTGGAAGTACCCCTTGGTTTTTCTCCTCTTTCCTTTGAGCGTCCTCTAGCGACCATGGCTTCTGATGCAGCTGTTTCAGTGCTAGATTTCCTTCGTACTTCTTCAGATAGAAGAGCTCCCACGACTGATTCAAACTTCAAAGAATCAGCAGAGCTGAAGCTGATTGAAGTTACGAAGTGATCCCATGATTCAGGGAGAGAACACATCAAGGTTATGGCTTTATCTTCTTCCTGTATTTTGACTTCCATATTTGTTAATTGACATATTAGTGTATTAAAAACATTCAAATGCTATGCAACATTTGAACCTCTTTCATTCAAAGACTGTATAACTGTATTTTCAGATAAATTCTGTTGGTCAATGACTTTATCATATAGAGATTTTCAAGTTTTTCCCATAATCCTGACGCCGTAGTCTCTTCAACAATGTTGAAGAGAACTTCATCCACTAGACATAGCCGGATGGTATTGAGAGCTCGGGCATCCAAGTCCTCCGAGTCTGAAGTAGTCATGGTTGAAGCTTTTTTAGTCGCCCCATCCAATGCCTTGTGCAACCCTTGTTGCACAAGCAGATCCCTAACCTTCGGTTTCCAAAGAGCAAAATTTCTCTTTCCGGTGAATTTCTCCACCTCGAATTTCGCATTCGACATCTTGGCCATTTTTTCTTTCCTAGGGTTTCAGACTTTCTAGGGTTTTATATTTCCTTTAAAAACCCTTAAAATTTTTTTCCTTTCCTTAAAAAATAAATATGTCTTCTTTTCCTTCTTATTTCACTCACCCATTCCTTTATTCTAAATTTAAAGAATTTTACTTTCACAGCTTTCTAAAACAAAATTTCTATCTAAGATAAACTTCCTTCAACAGCTTTCTGGAAAAAATTTCTGAGACAAAAATTTCTTAAAAATACCCGGATTTTCTGAACAAGTTCTGGCAGCCACAGGGCAGAAGGTCTTCCTTTTCGCTAGACAGCAACTATGGTCTCTTCCACGTAGGTTTGGCAGCTCCGCTCCCTCTCTGCGCCAACGCACACACCGGCAGGCTCTTCCACTCCAACGCACAGACAATAACACTGTCTCTTCTTAAAAAAAAACGGCTCTCCAATGCATAGAAATCGGCTCTGCACACACCACGCCTTCACGCTCCAGCCCGCACAGGGATCTTCTCAACACAGGAAACCTTTTCATGCGGGTAGACAACAGCTCTTCACGCCTTCAACCAGCACAAAAATCAGCTCTTCAACTCCAACAGGCCTTCACCACGCTCCAGCCCGCACAGCGGTGGCAGTTGCTTCAACGCAGCACAGCAGTGGCAGTTGCTTCAACGCACAGACAACAACGTTGTCTCTTCTTTAAACAAATGGCTCTTCTCAACTCACAGAGCTCGCATAGTCTTAGCCCGCACAGTCATGCTCCAGGACAGCACACCTGCACTGCTTTTCACACGCATGCAGCAGGGTCTTACGCATAGTTTGGTTTCTTCACAACTTCTTCACGTAGGACAGCACACCTTCACTGCTTTTCACACGCACGCAGCAGGGTCTTACGCACAGTTTGGTTTCTTCACAGCTTCTTCACGCAGGAAAGCACACCTTCACTGCTTTTCACACGCACGCAGCATGCAACAGGCAGTCAACAGCTCACGCACGCAGCATGCAACGGGCAGTCAACAGCTCACGCACGCAGCAGGAAACGGGCAGTGAACAACTCCTTCTTCACACAGGCAACCTCTACACCTTTACCTCAGGCTTCTTTATGCAGGCTCTGATACCAATTGTAGAAAAAAGGCAGATGAAATAATGAAAGAAACAAGAAACAAGAACCCTCGCCAAGATATGAAACTGAATTTGAACTGAATGGACGTATTCAATTATGATTCTCCGCTCTACTTTTATTTCATGTGTATTACATTAGTTTTATATCATGACTATCGTTACATCTATCGTTACATAACCGACTATTCGGTATGCAACCGCCTAATTACAATTTACATAAAAAAACATTACTAATTTGTTTTCAATAATAACAACAATCATCTGCAAATTCATGGGACTATGGCCCACAGAAAAATCTTTACAAACATGGATCAAATACCACTAGAAACCTAAAGGGAGCATCGACCTACACCCTGGGTCAAAGGGTTTCTTTATTATGGTGTTCACAAGTATTGAGGATAAAGACAAAGTTTTTAAAGGAGGGCCCTACTTCTATGCAACAACAGGTCTCTATATGAGGCCATGGAGGGTGAACTTTGTCCCAAAACGAGAAACATTCATTTCAGTCCCAGTCTCAGTAAGACTTTATTCCCTACCTCTTGATTACTGGCAACCTGAATTGTTAGGTGCCATAGGCAATAAAATAGGTAGGTTTGTCAAAGCTTTAGAAGCTACCAGAAGGGGAGGATATACTTCCTTTGCTAGGATATGTGTTGATATGGATTTATAAGGAGCTCATTCGGATGAGGTGATATTGGAAGTTTTTTATGAAGAGTGGGTTCAAACGGTAGACTATGAACATATTCCGTTCAGATGTCATAGATGCCATGAACATGGACATCTTCTCAGAGACTGCCCTCTAGGTAAAATAGAGAATAAAAGAAATCCTATTACAATGAAATACCCGGACAACTTTCACAAGGTAGTCCATAAAGGAAAAAGCGACAAAAGAGGGCAAAGGCTACAACAAAATGAAGGACAACAGGCTAGGCGGAACCAGTTCCAAGTTCTGGAAGAGGAAAAATAAAAAACAATAGAAAATCAAGCAAGTGAAGGTAGTACGAGGGAGAAGGATAAAGAAGGAAATCACGATCAAGCATAGGGAAATGATAAGAAGATAGGGATAATTTTGAGTGACACAGAACTAGAGATGGACCTAGAAATGACTCAGAGCGAAATGGAACTGGAGGAAACTGAGCTACAGGAGATTCTGGAAAGAGAACACCTGGATTTGGAAGGATTCTTAATTCAGGGTACTTCTGGTGGGGTAGATTCGTTACCTCGAGAGGAGCTCAATAGAATACAACAATTATATTTATGGAAAACTCAGGAAAAGAGTACGAAGGGAGCCAAAATCAGGAGCATGTTGAGTAGAGAAGGAGTGAAAATTATAAAATCTACTCCAGGTTTAGCACCCAGAAACCTAGGAAAAAAGAGAGGCAGAAAAAATCAGAATGATCTATTGATTGAGTGTGGAAAGCTCATGATAGATTCAGGTAAGATGAAGATCTGACCAGCTACTCCTTCACAAATATTTAATAATGAAGTTTATTTCTTGGAATATTAGAGGACTAGGAAGTAAAATAAAATAGAGATTGCTTAGCAATAGGGCGAAACAGGCTGCATGGGATATAATTTTTATCTAGGAAACGAAATGTTCCATTCAAAAGTTAAGGCAGCTACATAGAAAATGGCTCAGTAAGTTTGAATATCTAGAAGTTAAAGCAAACAATACAACAGGAGGTATTCTCACTTTTTGGAACCCTAAAAAAATTGACATAATTGATGCAGAGCCAACAAGGAATTATTTATCAGTAGTTATTCAGCATGTAGGGGACAAAAGCACCTATCTAGTCACAAATGTGTATGGCCCTCAAAGGATAGAGGAGAAACTTAAGCTGGCAGATTCCCTCAAGTATCTTAGGAGAGACATGTAGAAATACCTTGGATCTTGGGAGGGGATTTCAATATGATAAAATCTCTTTCTGAGAAAAAAGGTGGTACCAGAGCACTAAGTAAAGATTCTTTAGCATTTCAAATCTTTACAGACAATATGAAATTAGTGGATGTGGAAACAAACAATGGCCTCTTCACTTGGAATAACAAGAGAAGAGGGGAGTCTCAGGTAGCATCCAAGTTGGACAGATTCATTACCTCGGAGAATCTAATGCAATTAGATAAGGAAATAATAGCAAGTGTTCTTCTCGTTGGAGGCTCAGACCACTGGCCAATTCAAATGGAGATCCAAGGTATAGGTACCCCCTAGAACAAACTTTCAGATTTGAGAATATTTGGCTTTCACACCCATATTTCATCAGTAATATTGAAAAATGGTCGGCAGAGGATCTTTAGAGCGAGGGAACTAGAATGTTCATGCTTCATAAAAGATTAAAGCACATAAAAATGAGGCTCAAATATTGGAATAAGAAAGATTTTGGAAATATTTTTGCAAAAAAGAAATCAGTTGAAAACAAAATGCAGAAGCTCAACCAAGCTATGATCATAAAAGGTTTTGATGAAAACAAGAATGATCTAGTGGAGAAACATCATCAAGACTAGTAAAACTTATGTAAACAAGAGGAGATATTCAGGAGACAAAAATCTAGAGTCCAATGGCTAAAAGAGGGAGAGTGTAATACAAGACTTTTCCACATAGCCACCATGGCGAATAGAGCACACAACGGGATTTCCTCAATAAAAGAGGAGGATGGGCAGCTCTTGCAATCCCATGAAGATATAGAAGCGGTGTTATTTCGAAACTTCTGAGAAATAGCCCAGGAAAGTAATCTAGAAAGAGAACATCACATCAAGGACTTAATAAAGCATATACCTAAATTGGTGTCTAGAGAGGACAACTACAACCTCAACAGACCAGTGACTAAAGAAAAGGTCAATGAAGTTCTCAATGACATGCAGAATAGCAAAGCACCTGACCCGGATGGCTTCAATGTAGATTTCTTTAAAGCTTGCTGGAATATTGTAAAAGAGGATATTTTGAATGTTGTGGAAGACTCTAGGATTAAGAGAACCATCTTGACAGCTCTCAATACCTCCTTCATCTCCCTAATCCCAAATAGGAAAACGCTCAAACACCAGATAGGTATACACCCATAGCTCTTTGTAATGTGGTTTATAAGATAATATTCAGCGTTGTGGCCAACAGAACTAAACCTCTGCTTCCTTCTCCGATTTCAGGGGAACAATCAGGATATGTTGAATGCAGACAAATTCCGAACAACATGGTTCAAGCTGACGAGGTAGTTCACTCATTAAACAGCACAAGGAGAGCTGGTATGATCTTGCAACTAGATATAACAAAATCTTATGACAAAGTGAACTGGACCTATATTAGGAAAGTGCTAAAGGCGTTTGGTTTTGATCACAACTGGGTGAGATGGTTCATGGCCTTGGTTACCTCTTCCAACTTTTCTATATTGGTTAATGGCTCTCCTTCTCAGATTTTTCTTCCTTCAAGAGGGTTGAGGTAGGGGGATCCACTTTCCCCCTTCCTATTCATACTCATGATGGAAATTCTTAGCCGGTCTATCAAGCATGCCAGAGTTATGGGCAAAGTTCAAGGTCTTCCTCTGAAGGAGAATGGTCAAGCTTTGACACATCAACAATTTGTGGATGATACCATGTTACAAGGTATCACCACAGTCAAAGAGGTTCGTGCGTACAAACAAATTCTACATGATTTTTCCATGGCTTCAGGTATGGAAGTTAACCTCTCCAAATCCAAATTTTTTTTCTTTAATACTCATATTTCTATTCAGAGAAATATCTCCAAAATTCTTGGCTTTCACAGGGATTCCCTCCCTTCAAAGTATTTAGGAGTTCCTCTCACGGTGAAACCCATGCAAAAGAGCATTTGGGAACCGCTGATCAACAAAATGCAAGATAAAGTCAATAATTGGACGAACATATCTTTAAATTTGGCAGGTAGAATCGTGCTAAGAAAGGCAATGCTCCAACCAATTCCAATTTTCATGCTATTAGCACTACTGGCCCCTAAAGGAGTTTTGCAGCAATTCAGAAACATTCAAAGAGATTTTCTCTGGGGTAGGGAGGAAGCTAGAAAGAAGTGGGCCTTGGTCTCTTGCGAAAAGATCTGTAAACCCAAGAATCATGGGGGCTTGGCTTAGATGACTAGGAGATCCTCAGTAAGGTTCTAGGGGCAAACTATGGTGGAGGTGGGTTAAAAATCCCAAGGCCCATTGTGCAAGCATATGGAAAGAAAAATATGCTATCTCCTAGAATCATACTGATCTCATAAGGATGTCTGGTAAGATAAAAGGCTCGGCCATTTGGAAAATCAGAGAAGGAGACCTTGCTCTTTTCTAGGAGGAAAAATGGCAACAAGAACCGAAACTGTTAAAAGAGGATTTTTGGAACATTAAACATGAGACTGACACCCAAGGTTTAACTAGAGTGAAGGATTTTTGGGATTATAGGGATGATACCCACAATACTGGAAAATGGAGGATATGGAACGATATAGATTGCAAGAATGACATAATGCTGAATACAAAAGCAAAGGTTGTTTGAAAATGTTGGAACAAAGGAAGATATTGGTGTTTGAAGGGGAGGACCAACTTAGATGGGGAAAAAACACTAAAGGCATCTTCAATATCAAGGAAGCAAAAAATGTTCTCCTTGAGCTGGTTTCCTGAGCTCTGAACAAAATCTAGCGAAACCTCTAGAAGCATCAAGGTTGGATGAAGATAAAACTCTTCATGTGGTTGGCTCTTCAAAGGAAAATCTTGACTTGGGCCAACATTAGAAAGAGAGGCATACTAAGATCTTCCATATGCCAGCTTTGTGAAGCCTAAGAGGACACTATGGAAAATCTTCTCAACAGCTATAATTTCTTTTCTAGACTATGGGATGCTTTTGCCAATATCTTTCAATAGTCTGACAGGGACAAGGAGAGTATTGTTATCACCCTTAACAGATGGAGGAGAAATTTTTCATATAATGAAGTTCTCACACTTGCTTGGGCCCTCATGTCAAGTTTTATTATTTGGAATATATGGAAAGAAAGGAATAATATAATCTTTAGAAATGAAAATAATCCCTCTCCTCACCTGTTTGATCAGATCTTAAAGCATATCAAGGAGACGGTCAACTCAATAGTCACGAACCTTCCCAAAAATCCTCCCACGGGAGTAGAATTGAGAACTCTCAAACTATTAGGATTGCAGGGGATCATTCCCCTAAGCCAAAATAAAATAGCAAGAAAAAGGGAGTCTAAAAAGGAGTACTGGAAACCTCCTCCAAGAGGTTTTTTGAAATACAACATAGATGGAGCCTCTAAAGGCAACCCCGGTATAGCTGGCTTTTGGGAGGTTTCGCAAGATGAAGTAGGTAACATCCTCTCTCTCTTCCATTGTCATTTAGGAAGAGCCACCAATAATATGATGGAATCAATGGCTATGGAGCAATGCTTAGATTTGTTGAAGCAGGAAAACTACCATAATATGATCATTGAAGCTGACTCTAAGTTAGTTATTAACTCGATGAAAAAAATCAATTGCAGTTTAGAGCTAGAGAATGTCTCTCAGCACTGTGTTGAAGCCCCGAAAATCGGGTCTACAACAAGGGGCATACCCACCCGGTGCGGACCTTGGTTAACAACTCCTTTTCCATTTGGTATAGTGGGTCCGACTGGGGATATGGGACCAGTTTCCCAATTTATGTGTTTGTGTGTGTTGAGAATTGATATTTCCTTTCTAAAAATTCCTAAGTGAAATGCTTTAATTCTAACTCTAATCTAATGACATGCAATTGTATTCTAATAAATACAAGTATCTAATTCTACACTAACCCGGGATGTAATCTTTCCATTATGCAATCTAAAATGATTTCAAATAACAATTGGTAATAAAGATCATTCAACTATTATAAGAAAAGAATTCAATAGAGATAAACCACTTTGTATAAAAAGTTAGACGAAATAGTTGTGAAAAACATATTGCATGATAAGATACTCATACATTAAGCATAAATAAATAGCTATCACCTTACATAAGTGCCAAATGATAACTCAAGCATTCACGCATCAATATATAAACAACTGAACATGAATATCATTTTAACACAAAGGCAAAAATAGTTAAGAGATAGAAGTACCATTTATAACTAGTTTTACTCATGAGATTCAAGCGATAATGATTTATCTTTTCTTAATCCAACATCCACTAAGAGTACAGAAGTGCAACATTAGTAGCAGATATTAAATGCAGATATCAAAAAATATTTTTCCATTCATTCATCAAAACCTCCTTGGAGGGTGCAAAATTGCATGTTCTGAGGACAAGTTTTTGACAAA
Organism: Pinus taeda; assembly: GCA_000404065.3. Taxonomy (NCBI): domain Eukaryota; kingdom Viridiplantae; phylum Streptophyta; class Pinopsida; order Pinales; family Pinaceae; genus Pinus; species Pinus taeda. The sequence continues at coordinate 44,821 of APFE031294683.1, forward strand.
TTTCAGGACCCTTCTCTAAATGCATGAGAAGGGTTTAAATATTACTAACTAAATCTAAAAATAATTTCTTACAAAAATGTAGGATACGGTTTAAATGACCATCCTTCTTTCAGGTAAAAAATAAAGCAAAATTAATACTAACATTGAATCTAAAACTAAAACAAAACAACTGACTATTTTTGTATCTGTTCCTTGAAATCGCAAGCATTCAACATTTTCTTGAGAAGAGTCGGTTGGCCGACTTCCGTCTTTAACTGTCCAGCGAAAATGCAATCAGCAAGAGCTGGCACCATCTTCTCAGCAGAATTGATCATACATTTGAGAGTCATGCACTGGCTATGTGGTTTTACCAAATATGCCCAATAAGAATCCCAATTCAACTTAGTTAATCTTTTGATTGATTATGCCTTTTCTTGAGCCTTCTATCTCTAGCCTATTTGCAGTTGTTGAGCATATATACATACCATTTTGAAGATATTTATGACAATTACCACTAGTTTTAGGATTCAAGTTTTACTTTTTTGCCTCTAGTGTTCTTTCCTACAAATTTCTGGGCTTACAGGTGACTGAACAATTAGAGGCTTTCCTTTTCAAGAGGTTTTTCCCAGCGATCGGAAACTGCCTCCATTTCTTGATCTGGGCTTCCTTGGTGCGATTGTTTGCCTCTTGTGCGTTTTTTGTTAGCAGATATAAAGCTTAAATTTCGTGAAAACAATGATTCTGTAAGTTCTTGAGCCTGAGTCTTTAATTTTCTATTTTTTATGTTAACGCTGTCCAGTACCAATTTAACCATGTCCGTGTATGGAAAAAATTTTGGCCTCGCCACTATCCGGTGCAAGAACGAGCAAGCTCGATCTATAAGGGATGCCTCAGAAGACCCATGTGAGTCTATAGTAGCTCTAACCTCCATCCTTTTGGGATTCTCTTCCTCAAGTAGACTGTACATGCCTTCCCAAGTGGTAATACCAGCATCTCTGTTACAGGCGGTGTCTGTGTACAAGGGTGTCATTTCTTTGTCCTCAGAACTCGAAGCTTTGCCTTTCTTTCCCATAATATCCTGAATACTGCTTTGTATAGTTCTATGTTCTTCGTTCTTGTAGTTTACAAGTGATGTGAGAATAATGATAAGGAAAAGGTGATAAGAAAGTTTTAAATGCCGAAGACATATAAAATATACCACCTTATGTGAAATGGCTCTTCGATCAGCACAAAACCATATTTCATTAACAATTGGCAACTAACTTATTAATTAACATTAAAGCAGAAAACCAGGTCTCGGTTTAAGGAAAAGTATTTCTTGAACAACGAGTCTGAAAAGATATGTGATGAAGCGATTTTGTGATTTGCTTCGCAATATCACAGATCGATGTGTCGCAGATTACTACATCGCTCTATCACTCTATCGCTCTGTCGCAATATCGCAATATCGTTGGAGAGTGGCATATGAGAATTATTCGTTCATGTGTTTTCTGCGAAATGTGATTTGCGATATGCGCCATCACATATCAGCGGTTTGAGGTTTTTCAGCGTAAGTTATATTTGAGGCATGCGATGCGATAAATGTTTTTAATGCATAGTTTCGCATCGCAATCTCGCAATCTTAGAATTCATCTTGTAAGGAGGTATCTATTATCCTTTTTGCGATACAATGTTTCTTAAGGAGTGATTTTATCCTACCTTATCATAAAAGTTAAGCTTTTAAAGATTTTTCAAGGGTATTCTCCTAAGTTTATGATGGTAAGTTTTATTGAAAAAGGAAATACAATCACTAATTGATTTTTATTTTTTTTTACTAAGGGCCCCCACTTATTTAGTATTAGTAGTAACACTAAATAAGAAGGGGGGTTGTTGCTGGCCACAACAATTGGCGATTCACTTGGAAGAACCAGTTTTTTTCTGGGTAAGACTAATTCTATTAATAAAGAAGAGAAATATTTACATAGAGACCAAAGTCATTACACTGCTCTGATAAGAGGCAGAAATTTCAGGAAAAAACAGGTAAGAAGACAACGTTTAAAACCCACGCAGGGGACCGGGATGATATTCTTCTGGTACTTCATAGTAAAAAAAATACATCAAAAAACACAGGAAATCCACAACACATTTTTCATAACAGAATTGCCCGGGGATTGCCATAGCATAACCAAAAGGACTGATGCTAGTGAGAGCACGCCAGTCATCTTGTGGTTCTTCCATAATACAACACCATCCAAATTCTGTCTCATCCATACTTGGAACAACGTTTTGATGAGAGGGGCCAGGGTCGACTGGCAGCATCTCTGCATCCTGAGTGCTATAACCAGGAGCATTCGGGACCTGCTGAGGCACCATACCAATTCCTAGCTGAATAGAAGGAGAAGGACCAGAGACTGCCCCGAGCCTCCCGGATGAAAATCTGAGTCTTCCATCTGTGTAGTCTCATGGAAGACCACTGTAATGTGAGTCGTTATCCGAGGCTGGTGCAGGGAACTGTTAAAAGAGAAAATTTCAGAGTTGGACGGGGAAGGAGGCCCACGGTAGTGACTGGAAGCACGAAGTCGCCCTCTCCCACTTCGAGTGCAGGGGAATCGACTAGTAAACAATTCACTAGAGGGGGCAGGCGAATCCGAAGACGAGCTTGTCAGCGCGCGCTGGGGTTGGCCTTTTTAGCACCCCATTCGTTGGCAAAGTTGAGCCATCTTTGAGGGAGCGTTATATAGGTGATGGATGGGCTGAGCAGCTATAAGGCGAGTGAAGCAACAAAGATACAGGGACTAGGGGGGATCTTACTGATGCATTTCGCAAGCAGAAACAATTTGAACACACAGTGATACTTTCCAGAGTGAAACCAAGCGACCTTTGGACTGGCAGGGCCAATCTCCCACCACCTAGTATCAAAGACAAGGATTGAGACAAAATGATTGAACAACGGGACACAGGCTATGAAAACACTACTCAGAACCACCCACCAAAGCCAGAGGCAAGACCTGAAATCCGGTGATGAAAAGCTGAAACTAATACCACCAAACTATAGCTCAAAACCCCACAGAGCAGAGAGAGGAACAGTAGGAGCTGCCCTAGAATGGACGAGTTAAGCTTCAGAAAGGCTTTCCCCAATAAGTGCCAGGAGACTACAGAGAGAACTGAAATGTGTGCACAGGTGAGAGGAGGAGCCCAATGAGATAGCGCGATAGGCTTCAACACAAACCCAGAACAGAGCCTTGCCTTAAACTTTCGAAACAATTCTCGAGAAACCCCTTCCATTACTGCAACATTGAAGATCGTCGTCATCTCTTGTAGGTTAGAGTGTGTGGAGGGAAGAGCCGTCATAGAGGATAGGAAGAATGAACCAGGGCCATCTGAATGGGAGTTGTTATGACTTGCCTTGCGCGCATACCAAGCTCTCTCTCGCTTGCATGTATTTAACACTGCGTATTGGGTGGGCAGGTGTCGAGCCAGTCTTTTCACTTTGAATGTCGCATCAGTCACCCGCATCCATGGTTGGAAGAACCAGTTATCTTTGCTTTTCTTTTGAATTTTCTAAACTTCCAAAATAGAAAATTTTCTAGAAAATCAAAATTTATTATAGAAAGACAAAGTACATTATGCTTTTACCTATCATTGATATTTTGTTTCTTCTATTTTTAACTTTGATTATTTACTCCCTTAAGCCAATCCTTGCATCTACATCAATCACTACTTGGCTTATAAAGATAAAAGCAAAGCCTTCCCTGTAAATCAGTTTTAAATATGCTCATTTGTCGTAGGTAGAGCCTCTGCTGCTAGCAGGCGTTTATAACCTCGACAGGATTACCTGTTACCCAGCAATGATCCTGTATCCTACTTAGAGAAATATACAATTTTCAAAGAGGAATCCATATCCACATTTATTGCTTTCATTTTCTTTTTACCCTTAAAGAACAATGTCTTGGTTTGATAGCCAATTTATGACAGTGTCATTCACTTGATTTATAACTTTTGTTGAACAAGCTGGCTCGTGATGAGATCCTTTGTCTTTTGATTGCAACAATCTTGAGTCATTGCCTTGTTGTGGTATGCAGTATTGGGAAAGTCAGCAAGCTATAATATCTATGATCATGATAAGCCATCTCGTGATGAGACCTCTTACTCTTTAAGTTAAAGTGTACATTGGATTTTTCTCTTAACGTTGTAGTACCCTAGGTGGGGAGGAAGTCATTGTTTCCTTATGATAGCTCTAGATGACAATGGTAAAGTTTTTGGAAAGAGCTTTTCTATAGAGAATCTTTGTTTTGTTATTGATACCTTTCATTGGACTGATAAAAAACAATTTCCCACTAAAGGTCATTTTTCATCAAAATTTACAAGGTTGAAACTAGTATCATTTCTAGGCCTAGAGCCTTTAGCTATAATTTTTAATAATAACGATCAATTTTCTAAAAGAATTCTATTTATACAAGTGAAAAAACAAAATCTAAAAGAGAATTTGTGTCTTTTTCGTAAATCCCAAATGCAACCATTTACAACTGGTTTTATTATGGAAATAAAAACTAATCTACAAAATAGAAGAATGATCTCCTATGGAAATATTTTTTGAGGATATGTCCATTAACAGGTAAAGAATCTATTTTTCCTGTTAAATCCTGTAACATAAAAGTGGACGGACCTATGACTTTTGTGATTTTGAAAGGGCCAAGCCACATTTGTTGATATTTCGTATGTTTCCCTTTTTTCCTCATGAGCCTTGTCCCATTTTAAAACTAGATCTGCTATCTGAAAGTCTTTTCTGGATATCATGTTTGAATCAAAAGAGGCTTTTACTAATGCTTGGTAATGAGCATGAGTTATTTTGGCCTGTTCTCGTTGTTCTTCTAACTTAATTATTTCCAGCTGCCTTAGCTGTAAGGAAGAAGTTGGCGCTTCATCAATATATTGAACTAAGGCCAAAGAGGGAATTGCTAAATGAGTTGGAAGAATCACTTCTTTCACATAAACTAAATTAAAGGGAGAAGTGCCAATGGAGGCTTTCTGCATTATTCGATTTGCCCATAAAGCATATATTAAATACTTATGCCAATTCTTGTGATTTTGATCAATGGTTCACTTAATGATTCAGATTAAGTTTTTATTTGTAGATTCAACTAACCCATTCCCTTATGGGTAATAATTGGCATAGTATTTAAGCTTGAAACCCCTTTTGAGTGCAAATTCAGTCATAGCATTACCAGAAAAATATGATGCATTATCAAACATTAAAGCAAAAGGCAACCCAAACTTGGTGATTATGAATTGATTTATGAACTCGATGATGTGTTTGGCATTAGCTATCTTTAGAGGAACTGCTTCTACCCATTTAGTAAAGTAATCTGTTGTTGTAAGGATATAGATATGTTGTTTACAAGGGTGAGGAACAATCTCACCTATTATGTCCAATCCCCATTGATCAAAAGGTTGTTCAATGTTGACTGGTTGTAGCGGCAATGATGGTTTCTTTTATCTCGCAGCAGCGGATTGGCAAACTTGACATTTCCTTACGTAGTTATGTGTCTTTGAATAATGTGGGCTAGTAATAGCCTGCTCGTAGGATTTTATGTGCAGTAGCGTCTCCAACATAGTGTTTACCTACTGGCCCATTGTGGAGTTCCTGCAAGACTTTTTCAGTCTCAAATTTCTCAAGATATATAAGAAGAACAGAATCATAATTTATTCTAAAAAGAACATCGTTCATGAGCTGATATTGTTTAGCCTTCAACCTTAGCACTTTTTTCTTGGTATGATCGAGGTTTGAAGGGGCATATCCATTCTTTAGATAAAATATGATATCAGCGTATAATGACTAAACATCGTTTAGGCTTACCTCGTACATTTGTATCTCTTCATATGGTATTTCGGAAATAAGCGATGCTCCAGCCAGCATTTTGCAAAAGCCTTGACCTTTTACAATAGTTGTTGGATTGATTTATACATCATATTCCTGTAAGGTAGTAACCCAATTGACTCTTTTCTCACCCACATCTTTCTGTACTAAGAGATTTCTTACCGCTGGAAACGGTACTATGATTTTTGTATGGGTTTTAAGTATAAAGGGTCTGAAATATTTAAGTGCTTTGAAAACAACATAAGCTTGTTTCTCTACATCTGAATAATTTAAGTTAGCCCCCTATAAATTTGAACTAAAAAAAGCAATTGGAGCTTCTGCCTTGTCTTCATTTTCTTGAGTGTGTATCGTAGCATATAATCTATCAGAGGCAAATGTATATAAAATAAAAGGATTGGAAAAATTTGGAGTTGCTAAAGATGGAGCGTTAACAATTGCTTGTTTGATCAGATTGAATGCCTCATATTCGTCTTGGCCTCATTTAAAGTTTGAGTTCTTTTTAATCATTGCTTGTAAAGGAGACACAATTCTTGAAAAATCTGGAACAAATCTGTTTACAAAATTAATCTGTCCAAGAAAAGATTGCATAGCTTTCTTGCTGTGAGTTAGGGGTATTTTAGAAATCTCCTTGATTATGCGAGGATCAATATGAAATCTAGATTTTGACACTATGAATCCAAGAAGTTTTCCTTCACTTAATGCAAAAGAGGATTTTTTCGGGTTAAGTGAAATTCCATACCTTTGAAAACGTTGGAAAATTTGTTTTAAGTCTCTAAGATAATTGCTTCGTTTCTTGGAATATACAGTTATATCATCCAAATATATTACCATTGATTTCTTAACTAATCCCTTGAATGCGATGTCCATGGCTCTCTAAAATGTGGCACCAGCGTTGATCAGACCAAAGGGCATCTTTTGATATTCGTAAGTGCCCCATTTGGTTCTGAATGTGGTTTTTAATTGATCATTGGGATGGACCAACACTTGGTTGTAGCCTGAGAATCCATCCAAGAATGACATTAATTTTTATCCTACGACTGCCTGTAGTATTTTCTCCATGGGAGGCAAAAGAAATTATCGTTTTGGCAGGCTTTGTTAAGATTTCAAAAGTCAATGCAAATTCTAAGGTCTCTGTTTTTCTTTCTAATGGGAACCATATTGGAAACCCATTTGGAATGTCAAACGGAAAAATTATTTTGGCTTTCAATAACTTATTGAGTTCAGATTTGTGCTGGTTTTCTAGATTGGGATGGATTTTTCTCAGCTTTTACTGGACAGGTTTTTCATCGTCTATCATTGGGATAGTATGTTGGATGATGGAACTGTCATAAGTTTTGAGTTCATCGTAGTTCCAAGCAAAAACACTTTTTTATTGTCTCAAGAGACGAATATATGCTATTTTTTCTTCAGGAGCTAGGCCAAGGCCTAGGTTGATATTCTGTGGTTTGGCATCAGTTCCAAGATTTACTAATTCATAGTTCAAAGTTGAGCTTTGTAGTTTTGAATTGGTAGATCTTTTGAATCGATCTTTCAAATCATAAAGGTCTTCTAACTTGACTATTGAATTTGGCATACCATTATTAGTGCTATCTTGTTGCAATTGTTTGTCATGTTGGTCCTCGTAAATTATTTGATTGCTGTAAGATCCTTCAGATGTGAGGAAACTCATGATATCAGGATCATCGTTGAAAATCCTCCAATTGGTAATGTTATCAGGAATCGAGGGTCTAAAGATTAATTCGATTGAAAATCGATCAGGGCTATAGTCCTATGAAGGAACGAGCTTGGAAGCTACGTTACCTAAGAGGTCTGCACTAGCATTCTGGAGTCTGGGAATGGATGAAATATTAAATGCTATAAAGTGTTCAGTTAAATCTTGAACTAAATATTGGTAATGTTTTAAATGACTTGATAAACAATGTATAATATTTTGTACCTGTCTAATTACAATTTCAGAATCTCCCAAAACTTGAAGATATTTGATGTCTAATCCGATTTCTTTGTATAACCCTTGGACTAAAGCCTCGTATTCTGCAGTATTATTGGTGGAATCGAATTTGAGTCTACAAGCTAGCATAGTTTTATTTCGCTCTAGACTGATTAAACACGCATCCTGCTCCTGCTCCTTCATTAGACATAGAACCGTAAAAAAATAGCTTCCAAAATAAAGATTTATTTTCAGGACTATCTATAAAATTAATACATTTAGAATTATATGTTTGAGAGAAATTTTCTACTTGAGATAAAACAAAATGTTCTAAGTAAGGTGAAGTATGAGCATTAAAATTTCCTAAGAAAGAATCTACTGAGTAGTTGCCAATGATGTTATTGTTGTATGCTACAGGTTCATTCTCTCCTTCTAATTCTGTTACTATGTATTTTAGATGTCTTTCTCGCTCAACTTTTATTTGATTTGGTTTACCATTGTAAGGGAGACACATGTGTGACCAGTCAGTTGCAAAGTATCCTTGAAGTTTTTCTGACCAATCTATGCTAAGAATTAAGCCATAAAATTCCAGAATATCACCAACTAAAATGTTGATAACTTGACATACCTTTGGATTAGATGACAACCTTATGGTAACCTTATTTAATTCGTCAATCACTTCAAATTGCGATCGATCTAGCTGAACTATGCGCACAACAGATTTTTGCGATTGAATGTTCAAGTTTGCACATATTGATTTTGGTAGAATATTAGATGAAGCTCTAGAATCCACTAAGCAATTATGCTATTGAAAATTTCATAAGTAAGAAGAAATGGGGAAGTATGAGATCTCGACCTTCCTCCAGTTAAAATGATATCATTTGGATCAACTTTATTAATCACATTAGTTGGAGGTCTTCCCATTTCATGGGAAGCTTGAGAGATTACAACGACGGGTAAAGGTGCAATTGGTACAGCATGTAATTCTTTCATAAGTATCATTTGTTGGTGTTTTAACTTGCTCAACTCGTAAAAGGTGATGTTAGCCCTAGTATTTTTCATGTCTTCTATGATATTATACTCCATTTCATCTGAAACGATCAGTGTTTTAGATGGAGTCGATGAATCTGTTTGGACTGGGCTGCTTTGAGTCACTTTAGGTGTTATTTTCTTGGCTGTGACTTTATCCTTAATCATCAAGCTTGCACTCTTTGGCTTAGGAGTAGGTTGAGGAGGATCAAGTTGATTTCTACTTCGAGTACTAACCAGGGATGCCTCTTGATCCTCTTCACCTAGGAGGATGAAATCCCACATACCTTGTACCTATACAACTTCTTCTTCATTGGTATGTTATTCAGTAGCAATCTCCTCTTCTTCTTCTTCTGATTCGATACTTGTGATAGTATTTGGGGGCTTTGAATCGGTCGAAGGGTTTCTTCTATAAGGCTTGTATGGCTTTTTAGAAGATGTTTCTTCCACTTGTTTTTTAATGTCGACCATCTCATTAGACATGGTTTTTAAAAATTTTTGCAATCCTTCTAAATCGAACGGATATTTCAATTGTTTTTTCTTGGGATCTTCCTTGAAAGTAACCTTCTTGGATTTTCGTTCTTCTATTGCATTTTTCTTTTCTAGAGCTATGATATGTTTCTCTACCGCTATTGCTTCCTTCATATTGTCAGCTAAAGATTTTTTGTTAGCCCTATCAACAAAGATTCCTATGTTTGATGGTAAAGAAATGATGTACCACTCACTTTACACTTCTTCACAAGGCTTGGAAGCAGTAGGAATTTTATTTAACAGTTTATTGAAACGTGAACTAAAATCTTTAATAAGTTCCTTTGACTCAGCCCTAAGGTTAGATAGGTCATTGATCAGTGTCGCCGTAGACCTGTCATCACCAAACTTAGTAAGGAATTATTCTTGGAAGGTATCCCAACTAGTGATAGATCCAGATGGTAATGAAAAATACCATGATCCGGCTGCTCCTTGCAGAGTAAAAGGAAAAAGTTGGACGACAATGTCTTTGTTGGTAACTCCATTGAGATTTATGGATAACATAAAGTTATTTATATGTTCTTCGGCTAGCATGCCTGCTTCAGGATTAAACTTAAGCAACCATTTTTCAGGATGGGCCGGTATTTGACTCAAGGGCGCAGGCATTAAGACTGCCCCTACGTGATTCCATGGAGATTGGGCCATCGTTGAACTACTAACAGATGAAAGTGCAAAATATGTTCCCTGTGGTTGGGAAGATGAGGATATTATGACTTCAGATGATTGAGAAGGAGATGTGGAAGTTTGAGTGTAATGGTGGACAATAATCTAAAGTGGAGGAGTGGATGGTTGACTTCGCGGTGGAGAGGTTGAGATGGATGATGATGATGAAAGAATCTCACTATAGGACCCTTTAGGTGATTTCCTTGCTCTATTCCTTGTAGGTAGAGGTAACTCGGTTGGTTGAACACCAAACGTTTCACTCTTTAATCTTGTAAGAGGATGAGAAGGGTTATATTGCGAAGTCACTCTTCCTTGAGATTTATCAGATCTTTGAGGAGATATAGAAAATCGCTGAAATCTATGAATCAAAGATTCAACTTTAGGAGGTTTAATAGTAGATTTTTCTGAAATGTCAGGATTTGTAGCAGTGACTGTTGATCTTTCGACTTTTGGCTCTAGATTTAAAGATTCTAAGTGCGGGGAGAAGTTGGGGGAGATGGTGAGGGCGATTTACTCTTAGAATGGTATTTAGATTTAGAATTACTTTCCATTCATAGTTCAGGCCCTCCTTCTGGAGCCAAATATGTTGAAGCCCCGAAAATCGGTTCTACAAAATGGGGGATACCCACCCGGTCCGGACCTTGGTTAGCAGCTCCTTTTCCATTTGGTATAGTGGGTCCGACTAGGGATATGGGACCAGTTTCCCAATTTATGTGTGTGTATGTTGAGAATTGATATTTCCTTTCTAAAAATTCGTAAGTGAAATGCTTTAATTCTAACTCTAATCTAATGACATGCAATTGTATTCTAATAAACAGAAGTATCTAATTCTACACTAACCCGAGATGTAATCTTTCTGTTATGCGATCTAAAATGATTTCAAATAACAATTGGTAATAAATATCATTCAACTGCTATAAGAAAAGAATTCAACAGAGATAAACCACTTTGTATAAAAAGTTAGACGAAATAGTTGTGAAAAACATATCGCATAATAAGCTACTCATACATTAAGCATAAAGAAATAGTTATCACCGTACAGAAGTGCCAAATGATAACTCAAGCATTCATGCATCAATATATAAACAACTGAACATGAATATCACTTTAACACAAAGGAAGAAATAGTTAAGAGATAGAAGTACCATTTATAACTAGTTCTACTCATGAGCTTCAAGTGATAATGATTTATCTCTTCTTAATCCAACATCCACTAGACTACAGAGGAACTCATGAATATATTAATGAGATATCAATAATCTTGTTCCATTCATTCATCAAAACCTCCTCGGAGGGGTGAAAAGTGCATGTTCTGAGGACAAGTTTTTGACAAATTTCAGGACCCTTCTCTAAATGCATGAGAAGGGTTTAAATAGTACTAACTAAATCTAAAAATAATTTATTACAAAAACGTAGGATACGTTTTAAATGACCGTCCTTATTTTAGGTAACAAATAAAGCAAAATTAATACTAACATTGAATCTAAAACTAAAACTAACAACTAACTATTTCTGTATATGTTCCTTGAAATCACAAGCGTTCAACATTTGCTTGAGAAGAGTCAGCGAGCTGACTTCCGTCTTTAACTGTCCAGCGAAAACGGAATCGTGAAGAGTTGGCACCATATTCTCGGTAGAATTGATGATACATTTGAGAGTCATGTACTGGCTGTGTGGTTTTACCAAATATGCCCAATACGAATCCCAATTCAACTTATTTAATCTTTTTATTGATTCTGCCTTTCCTTGAGCCTTTTGTCTCCAACCTGTTTGCAGTTGTTGAGCATATATACATACCATTTTGAAGATATTTTTGACAAATACCATTGGTTTTAGGATTCAAGTTTCACTTTTTTGCCTCTAGTGTTCTTTCCTACAAATTTCTAGGCTTACAAGTGACTGAGCAATTAGAGGCTTTCATTTTCAAGAGGTTTTGCCCAGCGATCGAAAATTGCCTCCCTTTCTTGATTCGGGCTTCCCTGGTGTGATTTTTTGCCTTTTGCACATTTTTTGTTAGCATATATAAAGCTTAAATTTTGAGAAAACAATGATTCTGTAAGTTCTTGAGCCTGAGTTTTAAATTTTCTGTTTTTTGATGTTAGTGTTGTCCAGTACCCATTTAACCATGTCCGTGTATGGAAGAATTTTTGCCCTCGCCACTATCCGGTGGAAGAACAAGCAAGCTAGATCTGTAACTGATGCTTCATAAGACCCATGTGAGTCTACAGTAGCTGTAACCTCCATCCTTTTGGGATTCTCTTCCTCAAGTGGACTATACATGCCTTCCCAAGTGGTAATACCAACATCTCTGTTACAGGCGGTGTCTGTATATAAGGGCATCATTTTTTTGTCTTCAGAACTCGGAGCTTTGCCTTTCTTTCCCATAATATCCTGAATACTGCTTTGTATAGTTCTATGTTCTTCATTCCTGCAGTTTACAAGTGAGGCGAGAATAATGATAAGGAAAAGGTGATGGGAAAGCTTTAAATGCCGAAGACATATAAAATATACCACCTTACGTGAAATGGCTCTTCGATCATCACAAAACCATATTTCATTAAAAACTGGCAACTAACGAATTAATTAGCATTAAAGCACATAACCAAGTCTCGGTTTATGGAAAAATCTTTCTCAAACAACAAGTCCGAAAAGATCTGCGACGAAGCGATTTTGTGATTTGCTTCGCAATATTGCAGATCCTTGTGTCACAGATTTCTACATCACTTTATCACTCTATCGCAGTATCTCTCTGTCGCAATATCACAATATCGCAATATAGCTTGGCCGTGACATATGACAGTTATTTGTTAATGTTTTTTCTACGAAATGCGATTTGTGATATGTGCCATCGCATATTGGCAATTTGAAGTTTTTCAGCGTAAGTGATATTTGAGGCATGTGATACGATAAATGTTTTTAATGCATAGTTTCACATCGCGATCTCACAATCTTAGAATTCAACTTGTAAGGAGGTAACTATTATCCTTTTTGCGATGCGATGTTTCTTACGGAGTGATTTTATCCTTCCTTATAAGAAAAATTAAGCTTTTTAAGATTTTTCCAGGGTATTCTCCTAAGTTTATGATGGTAAGTTTTATTGAAAAAGGAAATACAAGCACTAATTGATTTTTAAATTTTTTGACTAAGGGCCCCCACTTAATTAGTATTAGTAATAACACTAAATAAGAAGTGGGGTTGTTGCTTGCCACAAAATACTGGAACTTAATCGGGGTTTTTCAGAGAATTGAAGGTCACCTTCAGGGGCTTTTCTCAGTCAGGTTCAATCATGTGCGCAGAAAGGCTAACAAACTGGGGGATTTCTTGGCCAACCAAGGAGTTAGTTGCAAGGAAAGCAGAATTGTGATAGGGTTGCAAGCAATGTGACATGACCATCTAAAAACTCTTAGTTTCAATCTTGTGGAAGAGGACAAAAAAGTGTTTCGGGATAAAACTGAAAAGGAAAGGTCCCAATGACAAATTCCCAATTGGATCCCCTCATTTTAGTCAAACATGTAGGTGAACGACAAATTAAGGCAGGCTTTAGAAACATTGATAAATCCAACTTCAGGATTCAGTGGCATTAGCCAGGCAACTAGATTTGTTCCATAAAGAGCAGCGAAAATCCTAGTTGCAGATACTTCAATCATGACAAGGAGTGGAACGGTGAGCTCAACATTCCAGAGGTTATGAAAGGTGCTTGGGAGCATAATGGCAGCTATTGTTTTCCATAGTTCCACCTTGCAGCAGGATAAACCACATCGTGAGCCGTTTCTTGGTGATCGTACCACTCTCAATCATAAGGTGGTTTCTGTCTATCGAAAGCGATGCCATACACCTAACGACACGTGGAGGAGGGAGAGGGATGTGAACTGCCCTCATCACATGGTAAATCTTGGGCATATATGTGGGGTGATAATGTTCTTGTCCATTGGATGCCGAGGTGCTAATCAATAGTAAGATATTATCGTGCTTGTTAGTTGGGGCAGAATGGTATCCAGTGTGTGGCTTCTCAGTAAAGTTAAGTTTTGGCGAGTTGGAATTCTGGCTTTTTGGGCCAAGCAATGTGTTTTAGGCTGTCATATTTAGAAGAAAGGTTCAACAATCTGGTTTGACCATGCATTTCTGTGGGGCCGGGGTGTTAAGGTTTTCTTATCTATATGAAGCGGATTTATCCTCCATTGTAGGGTCCAGCAGTGACTGGGTACAAACGGTTATCTCAGTTGGGTTAGGGGGTCTCAGTTTCAGGTTGGGGGCCTTGCCTCTGGTGGTGAGAAACCTTGTTCTTAGTCCACTTTGTCTGGTGGACAGTTGTAAATTTTGTAAATTATTTTTCGATTAATAGATATGAAAGGAACGTCTCTTGCCTTAGAAAAAAAAAAAAAAATTGAATGTGAGATATTTGAAGTCCACTTTCCATGCTTTTTATTTGCAACGTTTTAAGGATGGTTGTAATCAAGCGTTAAATTTGATGCCCGTATACCCGTATTTAGCTCTTTTACATGTAAAATACTTTCTAGTTTCAAATCTCCACGTCATGTGTAACTTGCCAATAATTTTTAAGAACGTCAATATGACAGGCATATTTAAAAATGAAAAGTTTTGAATTATATTATACAATATATATATATATATATATATATATATATAATATATATATATATATATATATATAATAATATCAATTATATATATATATATATATAGTTAAGAGATAGAAGTACCATTTATAACTAGTTCTACTCATGAGCTTCAAGTGATAATGATTTATCTCTTCTTAATCCAACATCCACTAAGAGTACAGAAGTGCAACATCAATAGAAGATATTAAATGAAGATATCAATAAATCTTGTTCCATTCATTCATCAAAACCTCCTTGGAGGGTGCAAAAGTGCATGTTTTGAGGACACGTTTTTGACAAATTTCAGGACCCTTCTCTAAATGCATGAGAAGGGTTTAAATACTACTAACTAAATCTAAAAATAATTTATTACAAAAATATAGGATACGGTTTAAATGACCATCCTTATTTTAGGTAAAAAATAAAGCAAAATTAATACTAACATTGAATCTAAAACGAAAACTAACAACTAACTATTTATGTATATGTTCCTTGAAATCACAAGTGTTCAACATTTGCTTGAGAAGAGTCAGCGAGCTGACTTCTGTCTTTAACTGTCCAGCGAAGATGGAATCGTGAAGAGTTGGCACCATATTCTCGGTAGAATTGATGATAGATTTGAGAGTCATGCACTGGATGTGTGGTTTTACCAAATATGCCCAGTACGAATCCCAATTCAACTTAGTTAATATTTTTATTGATTATGCGTTTCCTTGAGCCTTTTGTCTCCAGCCTGTTTGCAGTTGTTGAGCATATATACATACCATTTTGAAGATATTTTTGACAGATACCATTGGTTTTAGGATTCAAGTTTTACTTTTTTGCCTCTAGTGTTCTTTCCTACAAATTTCTGGGCTTACAAGTGACTTAGCAATTAGAGGCTTTCATTTTCAAGAGGTTTTTCCCAGTGATAAAAAATTGCCTCCGTTTCTTGATCCGGGCTTCCTTGGTGTGATTTTTTGCCTCTTGCACGTTTTTTGTTAGCATATATAAAACTTAAATTTTGAGAAAACAATGATTCTGTAAGTTCTTGAGCCTGAGTCTTAAATTTTCTGTTCTTTTATGTCAGCGTTGTCCAGTACCCATTTAACCATGTCCATGTATGGAAGAATTTTTGGCCTCGCCACTATCCGGTGCAAGAACGAGAAAGCTAGATCTGTAACTGATGCCTCATAAGACCCATGTGAGTCTACAATAGCTGTAACCTCCATCCTTTTGGGATTCTCTTCCTCAAGTAGACTGTACATGCCTTCCCAAGTGGTAATACCAGCATCTCTGTTACAGGCGGTGTCTGTATACAAGGGCATCATTTTTTTGTCTTCAGAACTCTGAGCTTTGCCTTACTTTCCCATAATATCCTGAATACTGCTTTGTATAGTTCTATGTTCTTCATTCCTGCAATTTACAAGTGAGGTGAGAATAATGATAAGGAAAAGGTGATGGGAAAGCTTTAAATGCCAAAGACATATAAAATATACCACCTTACGTGAAATGGCTCTTCAATTAGCACAAAACCATATTTCATTAAAAATTGGCAACTAGCTCATTTATTAGCATTAAAGCGCATAACCAAGTCTCGGTTTATGGAAAAAGCTTTCTCAAACAACGAGTCCAAAAAGATCTGCGACAAAGCGATTTTGTGATTTGCTTCGCAATATTGCAGATCGCTATGTCGCAGATTGCTACATCACTTTATCACTCTATCGCAGTATCGCTCTATCGCAATATCACAATATCGCAATATCGCTGGACCGCGACATATGACAATTATCTATTAATGTGTTTTCTACCAAATGCAATTTGCGATATGCGCCATTGCATATTGGCAATTTGAGGTTTTTCAGCGTAAGTGATATTTGAGGCATGCGATATGATAAATGTTTTTAATGCATAGTTTCGCATCGCGATCTCGCAATCTTAGAATTCAACTTGTAATGAGGTATCTATTATCCTTTTTGTGATGCGATGTTTCTTACGGAGTGATTTTATCCTTCCTTATAAGAAAACTTAAGCTTTTTAAGATTTTTCAAGGGTATTCTCCTAAGTTTATGATGGTAAGTTTTATTAAAAAAGGAAATACAAGCACAAATTGATTTTTAAATTTTTTGACTAAGGGCCCCCACTTATTTAGTATTAGTAATAACACTAAATAAGAAGTGGGTTGTTGCTCGCCACAAAACACTGGAAGTTAATCGGGGTTTTTCAGAGAATTGAAGGTCACCTTCAAGGGCTTTTCTCAGTGAGGTTCAATCATGTGCGCCGAAAGGCTAACAAACTGGGGGATTTCTTGGCCAACCAAGGAGTTGGCTACAAGGAAAGCGAAATTGTGATAGGGTTGCAAGCAATGTGACATGACAATCTAAAAACTCTTAGTCTCAATCTTGCGGAAGAGGACAAAAAAGTGTTTCGGGATAAAACTGAAAAGGAAAGGTCCCAATGAGAAATTCTCGATTGGATCCCCTCATTTTGGTCAAACATGTAGGTGAACAACAAATTAAGGTAGGCTTTAGAAACATTGACAAATCCAACTTCAGGATTCAGTGGCATTAGCCAGGCAACTAGATTTGTTACATAAAGAGCAACGAAAATCCTAGTTACAGATACTTCAATCATGACAAGGAGTGGAACGGTGAGCTCAACATTCCAGAGGTTATGAAAGGTGCTTGGGAGCATAATGACAGCTATTTTTTTCCACAGTTCCACCTTGTGGAAGGATAAACGACTTCTTGATCTGTTTCTTGGTGATCTTACCACTCTCAATCGTAAGGTGGTTTTTGTCTATCGAAAGCGATTCCATACACCTAACGACACGTGGAGGATGGAACGGGATGTGAACTGCCCTCATCACATGGTAAAGCTTGGGAATATCTGTGGGGTGATAATTTTCTTGTTCGTTGGATGCCGAGGTGCTAATCAACAGTCAGATATTATCGTGCTTGTTGGTTGGGGCAGAATGGTATCTAGTTTGTGGCTTCTCAGTAAAGTTAAGTTTTGGCGAGTTGGAATTCTGGCTTTTGGGGCCAAGCAATGTGTTTTGGGCTGTCAGATTTAGAAGCAAGGTTCAACGATCTGGTTTGACCGTGCATTTGTGTGGGTCCGGGGTGTTAAGGTTTTCTTATCTATGTGAAGCGGATTTATCCTCCACTGTAGGGTCCAGCAGTGATTGGGTACACATGGTTATCTCAGTTGGTTGAGGGGGTCTCAGTTTCAAGTTGGGGGCCTTGCCTCTGGTGGTGAGAAACCTTGTTCTTAGTCCACTTTGTCTGGTGGACAGTTGCAAATTTTGTAAATCATTTTTCGATTAATAGATATGAAAGGAACGTCTCTTGCCCTATAAAAAAAAAAGAAAACTGAATGTGAGATATTTGAAGTCCACTTTCCATGCTTTTTATTTGCAAAGTTTTAAGGATGGTTGTAATCAGGCGTTAAATTTGATGCCCGTATACTCGTATTTATCTCTTTTACATGTAAAATACTTTCTAGTTTCACATCTCCACGTCATGTGTAACTTGCCAATAATTTTTAAGAACGTCAATATGACGGGCATATTTAAAAATGAAAAGTTTTAAATTTTTTATATCAATTATATATATATATATATATAGTTAAGAGATAGAAGTACCATTTATAACTAGTTCTACTCATGAGCTTCAAGTGATAATGATTTATCTCTTCTTAATCCAACATCCACTAAGAGTACAGAAGTGCAACATCAATAGAATATATTAAATGAAGATATCAATAAATCTTGTTCCATTCATTCATCAAAACCTCCTCGGAGGGTGCAAAAGTGCATGTTCTGAGGACAAGTTTTTGACAAATTTCAGGACCCTTCTCTAAATGCATGAGAAGGGTTTAAATAGTACTAACTAAATCTAAAAATAATTTATTACAAAAATGTAGGATACGTTTTAAATGACCGTCCTTATTTTAGGTAAAAAAATAAAGCAAAATTAATACTAACATTGAATCTAAAACTAAAACTAACAACTAACTATTTCTGTATATGTTCCTTGAAATCGCAAGCATTCAACATTTGCTTGAGAAGATTCATCGAGCTGACTTCCGTCTTTAACTATCCAGCGAAAACAGAATCGTGAAGAGTTTGCACCATATTCTCGGTAGAATTGATGATACATTTGAGAGTCATGCACTGGCTGTGTGGTTTTACCAAATATGCCCAATACGAATCCCAATTCAACTTAGTTAATCTTTTTATTGATTCTGCCTTTCCTTGAGCCTTTTGTCTCCAACCTGTTTGCAGTTGTTGAGCACATATACATACAATTTTTAAGATATTTTTGACAAATACCATTGGTTTTAGGATTCAAGTTTTACTTTTTTTCCTGTAGTGTTATTTCCTACAAATTTCTGGGCTTACAAGTGATTGAGCAATTAGAGACTTTCATTTTCAAGAGGTTTTTCCCAACGATCGAAAATTGCCTCCGTTTCTTGATTCGGGCTTCCCTGGTGTGATTTTTTGCCTCTTGCACATTTTTTGTTAGCATATATAAAGATTTAATTTTGAGAAAACAATGATTATGTAAGTACTTGAGCCCGAGTCTTAAATTTTCTGTTTTTTGATGTCAGCGTTGTCCAGTACCCATTTAACCATGTCCGTGTATGCAAGAATTTTTGGCCTCGCCACTATTCGGTGCAAGAACGAGCAAGATAGATCTGTAACTGATGCCTCATAAGACCCATTTGAGTCTACAGTAGCTGTAACCTCCATCCTTTTGGGATTCTCTTCCTCAAGTAGATTGTAGATGCCTTCCCAATTGGTAATACCAGCATCTCTGTTACAGGCGGTGTTTGTATACAAGGGCATCATTTTTTTGTCTTCAGAACTCGAAGCTTTGCCTTTCTTTCCCATAATATCCTCAATACTGCTTTGTATAGTTCTATGTTCTTCATTCCTGCAGTTTACAAGTGAGGTGGGAATAATGATAAGGAAATGGTGATGGGAAAGCTTTAAATGCCGAAGACATATAAAATATACCACCTTACGTGAAATGGCTCTTCGATCAACACAAAACCATATTTCATTAAAAATTGGCAACTAACTCATTAATTAGCATTAAAGCGCATAAGCAAGTCTCGGTTTATGGAAAAATATTTCTCAAACAAGGAGTCCGAAAATATCTACGACGAAGCAATTTTGTGATTTGCTTCGCAATATTGCAGATCGCTGTGTCGTAGATCGTTACATCACTTTATCACTCTATCACAGTATCGCTCTGTCGCAATATCACAATATCACAATATAGCTGGACCGTGACATATGACAATTATTTGCTAATGTGTTTTCTACGAAATGTGATTGGTGATATGCGCCATCACATATTGGCAATTTGAGGTTTTTCAGCGTAAGTGATATTTGAGGCATGCGATACGATAAATGTTTTTAATGCATAGTTTCGCATCGCGATCTCGCAATCTTATAATTCAGCTTGTAAGAAGGTATCTATTATCCTTTTTGCGATGCGATGTTTCTTACGGAGTGATTTTATCCTTCCTTATAAGAAAACTTAAGCTTTTTAAGGTTTTTCAAGGGTATTCTCCTAAGTTTATGATGGTAAGTTTTATTGAAAAAGGAAATACAAGCACGGATTGATTTTTAAATTTTTTGACTAAGGGCCCCCACTTATTTAGTATTAGTAATAACACTAAATAAGAAGTGGGTTGTTGCTCGCCACAAAACACTGGAAGTTAATCGGGGTTTTTTAGAGAATTGAAGGTCACCTTTAGGGGCTTTTCTCAGTCAGGTTCAATCATGTGCGCAGAAAGGCTAACAAACTGGGGGATTTCTTGGCCAACCAAGGAGTTAGTTGCAAGGAAAGCAGAATTGTGATAGGGTTGCAAGCAATGTGACATGAAAATCTAAACACTCTTAGTCTCAATCTTGAGGAAGAGGACAAAAAAGTGTTTCGGGATAAAACTGAAAAAGGAAAGGTCCCAATGAGAAATTATCGATTGGTTCCCCTCATTTTGGTCAAACATGTAGGTGAACGGAAAATTAAGGCAGGCTTTAGAAACATTGATAAATCCAACTTCAGGATTCAGTGGCATTAGCCAGGCAGCTAGCTTTGTTCCATAAAGAGTAGCGAAAATCCTAGTTGCAGATACTTCAATCGTGACAAGGAGTGGAACAGTCGGCTCAACGTTCGAGAGGTTATGAAAGGTGCTTGGGAGCATAATGGAAGATATTTTTTTTCCACAGTTCCACCTTGTGGAAGGATAAACCACTTCCTGAGCGGTTTCTTCGTGATCGTACCACTCTCAATCGTAAGGTGGTTTTTGTCTATCGAAAGCGATGCCATACGCCTAATGACACGTGGAGGAGGGAGAGGGATGTGAACCACCCTCATCACATGGTAAAGCTTGGGCATATCTGTGGGGTGATAATGTTCTTGTCCATTGGATGCCGAGGTGCTAATCAACAGTCAGATATTATCGTGCTTGCTGGTTGGGGCAAAATGGTATCCAGTGTGTGGCTTTAAGTAAAGTTAAGTTTTGGTGAGTTGGAATTCTGGCTTTTGGGGCCAAGCAATTTGTTTTGGGCTGTCAGATTTAGAAGCAAGGTTCAACGATCTGGTTTGACCGTGCATTTGTGTGGGGCCTGGGTGTTAAGGTTTTCTTATCTATGTGAAGCGGATTTATCCTCCACTGTAGGGTCCAGCAGTGACTGGGTACACACGATTATCTCAGTTGGTTGAGGGGGTCTCAGTTTCAAGTTGGGGGCCTTGCCTCTGGTGGTGAGAAACCTTGTTCATAGTCCACTTTGTCTGGTGGACAGTTGTAAATTTTTTAAATTATTTTTCGATCAATAGATATGAAGGGAACATCTCTTGCCTTTGCAAAAAAAAGAAAACTGAATGTGAGATATTTGAAGTTCACTTTCCATGGTTTTTATTTGAAAAGTTTTAAGGATGGTTGTAATCAAGCGTTAAATTTGATGCTCGTATACCCGTATTTAGCTCTTTTACATGTAAAATACTTTCTAGTTTCAAATCTCCACGTCATGTGCAACTTGCCAATAATTTTTAAGAACGTCAATATGACGGGCATATTTAAAAATGAAAAGTTTTAAATTTTTTATATCAATTATATATATAATATATATATATATAATATATATATATTATATATATATATATATAACCTTGCATTGAACGAAGAGTGAATCATTGTGAATTGTGATTTATTAACATTTTTAACACTAATTAATAATCCACCCATATGCATTTCTAAGTCATAAATATCAGTTTCTAATTATCAATAAGTAAATGGTATGGTACTAATGGTAATTAATTCCTAGCTACGCACTGCAGAGTTAGGCTACTAATTTATGGTGATTTTTGCAAGTTGTAACTTCCAAGTTCGAATTCATTTCAAATTCCAATCCACAACAATCTATAAGTTATTCAACAATGTGGTGACTTTGGTGAGGACTGACCAGCAGGGCATAAGAAAAACTGTGATGGAACTTTGAATGCTACAAAACCAGAACTCAGTCGACCAAGTATTCAGTAATTGAGCTGGATATCTCTCTGAGGCAGTAGTGTTTTGTTTTTTAATTTTTAATAAATTGAATTTTTCTCTTTGATTGGTGTAACTTCCTCTTCAACTTTTTAACTGTATCATTTGTCATTCTTTACAAAGATTCGATTTTTCCCTTTATTTTGTGCAGAGAATTGGTCTAAATTGGTCAAATAGGCATTTGAGAGGGATATCAAAACCACCATATCCACAATTAGGGGTTTCAGTCAACGTAGCAAGAGGATGACACCAGATAAATGCCTTCTTCAATCCCTGTGATGATCCCATTGTGCACAAAGCTATCAGGTTAGATCCCAAACCATAATCAGCTATACCCAATTTATTTACATATATACACATTTCAGACTGGCTGATAAACCTACAATGTGAATCTTTGTGTATATTGGTAGGATCATCAGGAAGACTAAAGTATATTCATTAAACATACATTCATATGTTGTTGTGTATACTTGGCTATGTATTGTAACTATTCCGACCCATAATCAAGTAAAATCCATATGATATCAGGATTGATTTAAAAATTGCCGCATGCATCAATTAAAAGACACATTTCTTGATAGAGGATAGGATTTATCTCAACATATATGCTTTATCTATGAGAGGAGCATTTTTGCATTCATCTAAACCTTTAAGTAATTTTACCACATCTTTAGGATATGGAAGTAAAATTGGATGTTACATAATGAAATAATGAACCTACTCATATATAGTGTCTTGTGGAAATACTTCCATGTACATTCTTGCTTCCAGTCTTGGCATATTTGTATGCCAACCATACTCCAGGCCCTGGGCTACTAATTTGCTAGTGTCCCCTTAACATGGATCTATTTTTGGATTGCATGTTTCATAGAGGGAAGTGGGGTGTTTTACAACATGTGTAGGGGACATGGGGAGATGTCCACCTGGAGGAAGACTATATATCTAGTGTTTATTAACAAACCAAAATTCATTTATGACAATCTTAGATCAGTAAAGTGAACACATGAACACTAGAAATAAGAAATATCCAAAACATCAAGGCTAATGGATCCCTTACCTGGGTTGTAGAATGAGACTTGATTTGCAATCATAACAGGCATGCATTGAAAGTTATTCTAACCCATATTGACAACCAGAGTCACATCGCAATCAGATCCAATGGTTGGGAACATGTTGTTATCAATACAATTTGCAACTCCAAATGTAGTGAACACATGAGGACTATTGTTTTGAGTAAAGTAACAAAGTCCTCGTTTAATATCATATCCACAATCGATAGTGGCTCTGATTCTATTCCAGGGATTTCTAGAGAAACATACTTCTCCTGCAACTACAATGAAGATCTCCCCCTTCTTGGAATGAAATCCAATTGAAACATCATCTAGACCAGGAAATCTGAAAGGAGGGGCTAGCATTCAAGCCAACCCAATAGCCAAATTGCTATCAACAATCCTAGCACTCTTCATCTTCTTCTTCGTATTGGGTCTGTAGGCAACTATGGAGGCCTCAAAATAGTTACAAGCAACCCTAAAGGTCATACTCTCATTCTCATGCATCAGAGGAAGAATGCACTGAACTGACTGTGTTTTTCTCTTGGAGCCAATCAAGGGATTGAAATTGATTTCCTGCAGATCACATGAATGTAATGCAATGAAAGGCTCTGGGGACTGGAAGGTTTGTCATGCTGAGTCCATTGAATTCATTGGGAAGTCTATGGAATTCGAAATTCCAGGGCCCTTGTCTGCACTGATCCATTCCTTTGAATTTTCAAAGGGAATTATAGGATTATGTTCTCTCCGTTGCCCTGCAAAGTTGGTTCTTCGCTCCTATAATGTTTTCTCTCTTATTGACAGGAAATGTAAGGCTACCCAGAAGCAGCAGCAAAGAGGGCAACACTCCAGAACATACTCTATCTGCCATCGATAAAATTGAAACTATAAAACACAGATGCCAACCAATAATGATATATGATGTTTATTAGCAGATGTGAAATTCGTATTACTATCTCAACTCTTCTGAAAGACTAGAGGATGCAATCTTTTGTAGGGCATTATTTATATACTTTTGAGAGAAAATTTCAGCCTCTTCCATAACTTTTTTCGCTGGGAAAAGCAATGAGGGATGCCCGAAATAAATTGAGGACAAAGGAAGGTGTTAACAACAGGAAACAAGCCTGTAGCACTCAGGCTTCCAGGGTACACCTTACTTTACGAAATAGATGATATAGTAAAAGGGTGAAGAGTAAAGGTAATTCTTTAGACCCTATCCTTAAGCAGCACCAAGATTCATAATATGAGATAACCCTCTTGCTTAGAAAACCACTCACCCACACTACCCTTCAGGAATTTCAATCTCATAACATAGCCGGCAAACCACATTTTGCAAATCCACCTACACCCCCTCGGGGTTAGATAAAGAGAAAAATCTTTGCCATGGACCTAAAGCTCTGTGGCAAAAACCTAGACCAAGGGTTGGAGGGTTGAATCTCTTCAATTTCTGGAGCTTCTTGAGCTCTATAGCAAAAACCTAGGTGAAGGGTTGGCGAGAAAAGTAAGAAAAAACTATTACTGTAAGAGGGTTGAATCCCTTGAATTTTTGGAGCTTCTTGAACTCCAACTGAAGCTTCTCTTGAGCCTTCATTTTGAGTTGCAACTCGGTCGCCTCCTCCTTAAGCAAGGAATTGCGTTCCTCTAGCAACTTTTCAGTCTTCTCCTTCTCCATATTCAGCTTTTAAAGTATGATCCACACTGCTTCCAACTTCCCTCGCAATGAATCAATGCAGACACAAGAAATAAAATATAGAGGTGAACTGTTACAACAACAAGAAATCTTTGTTCAATAGTGCTTCACAGATTCGACATGGAGTTTTACACAATGCGGAAGAGAGAAATTTATTTTAGTTTCATTCATATACAGAAAATTTCTAGCTCAATACATTACACACGTGGCTTTGATATATAGCCAACTGGAGTCTTTATTTGACTAGCAATTGTCTTGTGTAAAGCCTTATTATTCATGAAATTTTCCACATGGCGGGGACACATAGCCATAATATATGGGAGACTTACAATAAATAAAATTCACACATATTATGAAAAATATTATATAACATAAAATCTCAACACCAAACTGTCACTTAGTCTACCCATGAGGAACATCAAGATTTTAAAATGGTCAAACTGTTAACAAACTAAACCAAGATATGACGAGATCGCAACAAGTTAGTGGTAACTCGGGGTAACTTTACATGGAGAATAAATTTTATGTGAAGTGATTGGTCTACTAGATTCTTTATAACTTTACCTCAGTTGTTGTACGTGGAAAGTGGCACTAAGTTGCCATTATGATATATAAGGAAAATGGAGTATTATGGTCTATCAATTTTTTATTGAGAAGAGTCGTATATTTTTATATTGTCATTGGAATTTGAGGATTGATTATTTTAATATGTACTTTTTTATTTTAATACAATCAGTAATTAGATTCTTTATAACTTTATCTCAGTTGTACATGGAAGTTGGCACTACGTTGGCATTATGATATATAAAGAAAATAGAGAGAAATTAGGAAATATGGGGCATGCCATCAACTGACAAACCTCCCTAAAAAGCTCAGGTCCAAGACACATCATCCAAAAATCTATATCCCAAAGTTTATTTTAGAAAAGCAGAGTGTTGAGACATTTCAAACTCCATGCTTTTTTAAACGACCAACTAAAGGTGCTTTGTTAGACAAATTTATATATAACTCCATCACTTTGATGTTCACTAGTCATAATCAGTTTCATGGGAACAACTTGGTTAGTGTTGTCTGCCAGTATAACTTGCCCTTGGCAGATAGCTTTGTCAGCCACACAACAGACAGCCAACAGTGCCTTTAACGTTCCAACTGCTCGACATATACACATTATGAAATTATAAAGTACATAAATATATGTATATACCCACACTCAGCACACACACTTATTCTCCTGGACTTCACATTATGTGTGCCACATTGAGAGTATCCATAAGAAATATGTAAAAGGAGGTCACATGAATCTGATGCTTGGAGACCTAACTTGGGTTTGGGAAAAAAGCAATTCTTATGTCTACCACATATCGTCATCAGTATGTGAGAAGAGCTCTGTGGAGGAGAGCTAAGCTGGGACATTAGTCTTGTACCCTGGTCCCCAATGTACCTATTCAGGTAGACTCAGACTCTCAAGGAATCATTCTACTGAACTGAGCAAGGTATGTAGCCTTCATTCCTTTCTTCCTTTAAGCTAGGAAGAACTAATGAATGTAGATGCAACATATCAACTATGAGACAAGCAAGGAGCCCGTGAAGCTGAGACTTTGAAACTCTCCCCATTGGGAGTCATAATCATAGGATGGATTCTTATAACATTTTGACTTTTTCCCATTATAGCAATTTTAAAATAAAGAAACTACTTATGAAATATTTGATTTATAAACTAAAAAATTAAACACACCCTAGTCATGTGATTTGTAGTAGTTGTGCACATAATGTGCACTTCCCTTGGGTATTACAAACGAGTGAGAAAATTGGATTGTAATAGCACCAATCACAGATATTCATTGAAGTCCATCAGCATAGCAAGAGATACATCTTCCAATTAATTATTTAGCCATGAAGGATCATCACAGATGTATGGTTGACCGACAAATTTATAATATTATGCATGTCCTGTCTTCCTCACATAGCGCTGATACAATACAAAACTATTTCGAGTTCAGGAAGCTTCTAGTTTTTCCGAGGTTTTTGATTTATTTATTTAGTTCTGGGAATAGTCTAATAAGTTAAAAGTGTTGGAGATATTTTTTTATTTTTCCTGATATTTCCATTTTCTTCCCATTTTCAGGTCGCTGATTTGTCTTATAATTTTAGAGTTTTAACGTACAAGTTTATTCTAGTTGCCGTGAAAGTTTCAGTCCTCATCTGTGAAAGCTACTCTTTAGAAAATATTAAATATTATAAAGAATTAACAGGTATTTTTTTAAATATTATAAGAATAATAGGTATATTCTGGTTAATATCATTTCTTGTATCACTCCAAAGATATTTTTTTAATATGGTTTTAGTTGATGAAATGAAATTCATATATACTAAATAATTTATTTTTATTATATAGGTATTATATATCAAAAATGTATTCAAAAAAATTGAATCAACTTTCTATCAAAAAATTCTTTGGATGGTCTAATACATCTCAAGCTTCTTTTCCAGATAAAGAAGATCATGATCTTGATCTAAATGAAGATTTAGATGTCTTGGGGCATAATGAAGAATATGATATCTTGGAGCATAATGAAGAAAGTGATGAACAATTTCACCACGGAGAACCTAGCACCCAAAAGAAAAGAAAAATGAAAGTAAAAAGAGATTTTCGTGATTAGTGGAAAACTAAGTATAAGTGGTTGAGAGAGGCAAAGCATGAAGGAAAAACAGTTATGAAATGCATAAGCCAATGGGGCCATGGGGAATTGTGAGTGGTTGCTGTACATTGCAGCATGATTCTATAATTGTTCATGCTAATTCAAGCATTCATAAACTCTCACAAGCAAAGTGGATATGTGGAAATGAGAAGAAGGCGAAGTCTATTACAGAACACATTACATGTATTGATGATATGAAGAAATAAAGAGTCATCACTACTATGAAATTAGTATATTGGATGGTGCAAGAGGATCTACCACTCTCAAAATATGAATCTCTTTGTTTGTTTACAATGTCTTTACACACGCCAAATATGCCAAAGAAAAAGGATTATACATCATATACAAATCACATGGCTGCAAAAGAATTCCTTTTTGCTATATCTAGTATCTTGAAGAGCTACAAATTTCCAAAATGCTAGATAGCCCTTCTTTTTCATTGATGTTAGATGAAAGTACAAACCGTAGTTTAGAAAAACATCTTGTGGTTTATGCCACGTTTTTAAACTCAGAAGGATTGGGTCCTCCAATTTCACAGTTTTTAAAGCTCATAAATGCTTGTTATGGAAGAGGGAAAACAACTTATGATGCAATCAAACATTTAATGGAATCAAGAGGCCTTTCAACAAAAAGATTGATAGGAGTTTCCACAGATGGCACTTCTTCAATGGCTGGTAATGAAAATGTTTGTATCACTTTCTTGAAGAAATATGTACCTAATCTTGTAGGTGTTAATTGCATTGCTCATCGTGAAGCCTTAGCCACATCAGATGCTTCAAAAAAAATTCCTGAATTGTTATTTGTTGAGATTTTAGCAAATAAGCTATGTTCTTGGGTGCAAAATTCTACGAAAAGAAATAGTCAACTTATTGCTCTACAGGAACTTATGCAACTTGAAACTCTTCAAGCTCTTGAAATCCATGGAGTTAGATGGCTTTCAAGGGGACAAGTCATTGAAAGACTTGCTGTACTTATGCCTACCATATTAACATTGTGTAAAAATGAAAGAAAAGACTCATGGTATGATAAGGCAAGAATCTTTTCCGTACAATTTTTTTTTATATATGCTTGCAGATATAATGTGTGAATTAAAAAAGCTGAACAAGCAATTCCAAGAAGAGTGCATTAATGTCAGCTCTTTAGGGGCAGCCATAGATGTCACAGTAAACACTTTGAAAAGGTGGTTTTTAAGAAGCGACACATTTGCAGATGGCACATGTTATTTATTTAAATTTATAGATGTCTCTAAATTTGGCTTTCTAGAAATTTGTGATAAGGAGGGTCTTGTTCACAAGCATGAATTGCGATTTGTAGCAATTCCACATTCATATATTGATTATGTTGATATACAAAAACAATCATGGAAACTGTGTATTCAAGGTTCAATACAAAGTTGCAAACAACATGCAAAAGATTATGTCCAAGCTCTCGTAGAGAATTTGAACGGAAGATTCCCTGGTCTTGCATTTTTCAACTCAGCGAGGTTGTTTAGCCCTTGCCATTATTTAGAGGATGTTCATTGCAAAGAATCAAATTCAAAGCATTGGCTTGAAAATATTTTTCAACACTTACAACATCCTTATTATCAAAGTGAAGAAAACAAAACTACATTTGATTTTGAGGCTTGTTTGAAAGAGTTGCATCCATTTGTTGACACTCTTCAGGTTAATTGCGAGGGATCGTCCATTAAAGATGCATGGAGGCTTTTTTATGTTACATGGTTGCATATTTTCCTAACATATCAAAATTATGGTAGACGATACTTACTATTCCTTCAAGTACAGTTGCTTGTGAGAGAGGATTCTCAAGACAAAACATAATAAACGATGTCCGAAGAGCAAAGCTATCATTAGTTGCATTGGATGCCTTGATGCAGGTGTCTCTAACATGGCTTGATTCATCGATGGTGGAATGGGATAGGGTATTTGACATCTGAAAAGATGCTAAAGAAAGAAGAATATTAAATATTTAAAGTTTTTGCTTTTATTTTTATGTTTGTAATAGTGGTGTTTTGACAATTACCTCTTTTGGTGAAACTATCCACAATTTAGTTTGTGTACATCATGATATTGAATCTACTTTTTGAACATTTACATAGTTCATGCACATTATGTTTTTGGTTTGAAAATTGTTTCACAACTATTGTTCTTTTAATGGGATTAACATGGTAGTGAATTAAATGGAAAACATGTTATGTGTGAGTGAATTACTTTTGTCAAATTTGTTGCAACAATATTAACATTCATTATTTTCATGTGAAAGTAATTATCAATATATATTTTTTCACTTTATAATACTATTTTTTGTTGTTTCTATATATGTTTCCCATCTATTTTATCACTATTTCCATCTTAAAAAAAAACTCAGAACATTTGAACAATCTGGAAAATTTGCAGAAACATTTGATCAACAGGTATCAAAACAAAGTGTAGCAATGAGACTTGAGTCGAATGGTACAACAAAGGATGGAAAATTTGAAAAATTATGAGTACAATTGAAATTAGATGAAACTTGTACAGATAAATTTTAAAAGCCATATGATGGGAAGTTTAAAAATAAAAACGTCATTAAAAATTTCCATGACGGGTAGGGTCACCCATCAAATTTAACCCCTAGTTGTAATACTCCTTGCAGGATCATGTAAATGACACTAGAAGGACTAAAAAAAGGTGAATATCCAATGATGATATGCTACCAATTACATCATTTCGTAAATGATAGTAAATTTGAAGAATAGGAGAAAGTTATGAATAATTCTATTGCTCAGCAGAAACAACATCATTTGAAGGGCAACCTTTGAAAACAAGATAGAAGTTGTGTTTTCGAGGAAGGCGGTGACTGTGTTGATCGTCGGTGATTGATCAGAGGATTTGTGTGAAGAGCTGATGGAAAGGTCTATTAGAAGAGATCATGATTGATCGTGGAGAAACAACATGGAGAAGGTTGGAAGAAGGTTGTGTGGAGAAGACTAGAAGGAGGCCGAGGTCACTGTGGTCTGCAGAGGAGGAAGAAGATCTCTTGATTTCTTGCTTGGAGGCTGTTGAAGTAGGTGTGCTGGAGGTCGATTTTGTATTTTGTATTCCTTGCCTTATGTGGTATGATAGAGCCACCGGTCTAGAAGTGCCAAGGAGACACGAGGAGGCCAGATCATCGAGGGGAACAATAGAGGAGACTGAGATCGCTGCAAACTGCCATGAAGGGTGCGCGCAGTGTGGATCGGAGGATGAGTGTCATGAAAGGATATGTGTGAAGATATGTTGTGTGAGGATCCCACCGTGAAGGAGGCAGGATCAAATCGGAAGTGATATGCCCAATTTTGGAGGATGAGTGCTTAATCGGTGGATCGGCACTGTTAATCACTCAATCGCTGCTATTGAGTGATCCATGGATGTTGTTTGACAGATCATGGCTGCCTCAATCGATGAGCGTGGAGTCTGATAGGAAGCCGAGCTGAGGAGGCGTGTGGTGACTATAGTTACTGATCGGTGGCGTAGTTTGGATGCCAAGAAGAGGAAAATGTTAAGGCGGATCAATGGAAGAAGTCAAATTTGTTGTTGTTGGGAGCCAACAGGAGACTGTCTCTCAAAGGTTTGTCTGATGCTTTGAGTGATTCTTTCGATTTAAGGAGGACAACAATTTGAGTTGCACCTGTATTGTGACTTCAGTGTGGAGCTATTGCTAGTGTGTAGGCATAAGGGTGAGCTGGTTGCTTGGTGCCCGTAGATCCGTTGGTGAGTGTTGGTAAAGGAATTGGTCTTTTTTTATGCTTGTTGACACATTATCACATAAAAAATGTCCAAAACAATGCAAAGTGCGATTGAGTTTCAATTCTGTTGATTCATTATCTAGCAGACATTATTTATTTGGTGGCCAGCTAGGGGTGCTCTTCATTTTACAAAGGCACAATGCTTTGCGATTTCCCCAACATTCCCACGGAGCACTCTGATTTCTCCCATCTTCTGGATCGAACATTTGAAATTGTCAAAAGAAGAAAACTATTCTCCTTCAACTGTGTCTCAACAATTGGTTTTGAAATGTATTTGGTAAGAAGGGTAACATCTGATTGGAAGAGTCCTCCGTGCGATTTCGGATTGCTAAAATAATCATTGTCGAAGGTGAGGGGACTAGAAGGATCCATTGGCACTAGATATAAGTTTAAGAATTAGAGTCATATGGATACGCGTTTTTATATTTAGAATTCATTAATAGTTGTTGTGCAAATTCCAATTGTGCAAATTCCAATGGCATGTAAGTTATGGTTTAGGTTTTCTTAATCAATCTCTTTTATTTGACAAGAATGAAGTAAATATTGATAATGTTAATTTGATTTTCTTACCTCTTGCAGTGTGAAATTTTTATAGGTTCAAGCTCTTTTTTATTTACTCGTTTTAATTTTCATTTTTGATTCATTGAAGTAACTTTCATATTTTTTCTTATCAAAATTTTCACTCTTTTATATTTTTATTAGATAAATTAATATTTTATATAACTATTTGATATGGTTTTATAAGATATTTAACAATTAATATATTTGAGATACATTTGTACTCTTTTAAGTTTTAAATTAAAAACTAGTTTTTATTATATATGATTATTCTATATCTTACACAATTAACACCAAATATAGGTGAGATGAATTTGTACTCTTTTAACTTTTAAAATAATAACTAGTTCTTACTATATATGATTATTGTATATCAAACATAATTAAATATTTGGTTGTCTTTGAATATGTCATAACGCTATGAATGGAAGAAAGATGAAGGTTGCATTGTCTTTGAAGATTTCATTGCTATTGATTCAAGACATTTTGTGTAAATAAAAATGCATTACATAAAAGACAACAGGGAGGTGGATGAGAAACATTCATCTAGAAAACAACAAATTATGTAAGAAATAAGATTACTATTATGGAGTTGTCTTTAGTTTGACTTTTTGGACTTTTCGGTGTCGAAATCCTATAGAACAGTTTGAGGTGAAATCTTGATTTGTGTTATTTAAATTGGTTTTCTGACTCTATATATATGGATTCAACACCCTGGAAAACCCCTAGGGAGCTTAAATTGTGCAGGCTTACCCATCAAAATTGTGATTTCAATAAATTCCTTCTAGATATTAGAGAAATTAGACTTGAAAAACTCACTGGAAAAGCTTTCAAAAGGTCGCACTAAAGACAACCCATTACTATTATTAGCATGGATATGCAATTCCATGTTTTTATTTCAAATAAAAAAATATTAGAATACATGTTTACATCATTAAATGTGTTTCATCATATATGAGATATAGTATTATGCTTACAAGTTAACAATGTCTTATTCTATTAGCCTTATTAGCTTCACCTTATTACATATTAATTTAAATTAGATTCAACACTATATAAACCTAAACAGCATGGTTTAGTTGCCATTGATTTTTTTTTTTACAAAATTTGTTCTATTTAATTGGTGATAGATTCTTATAAAATTTCCCACCCAAAACCATAATCCTCAACAAAAACTCATTAGTAATGATGTTTGAGTACTATGTATGATACTTAATCGCTACTCATCCATACTATGCTTCAATATTTCAATTACAGAGTGCATTCAACAATAACATTGATTATAATGAAGAATTTATTATATGAATGAGTGATTATCCCTTAAAGGTCACCATATTTTGGGTTGATTTAATATCCTCAAATAAAGATACTAGGAAACAACAATATTTTTAAAATGAGGGCTCAACACAACCTGAAATTTTATTTTCATAAAAAAAGTAGGAATTACAACTATGAAAATTACTTGCTAAATGGAAGATAAATCTGAAATTCTCCTCTAAATTTTATCTCTAGATTGACCTCCAAGCTTAATGAATGAGTCATTACACAAAATTTTGTCACTGTCCCTGTACTCCTTGTTCCTTGATCCTAGAGGACCTCTATAGTGAACCCTACATGCTTTCCCTTCATGAAGAAACTCCCATTGTGTTCCTCTTCATGACTAGAACAATTCCCTTTTGC
Source organism: Pinus taeda (assembly GCA_000404065.3). Taxonomy (NCBI): domain Eukaryota; kingdom Viridiplantae; phylum Streptophyta; class Pinopsida; order Pinales; family Pinaceae; genus Pinus; species Pinus taeda. The sequence goes on from APFE031294683.1 coordinate 78,404, forward strand.
ACCATTTACCCAAAATATTCTGTTTTTCCCAGTTTACAAGACCAATTCTAATGGACCTTGTCCTTCTCGCATCGATATGTAGGGATTAACATTGTCCCTAATGCTGACCGAAGTGACTAAGCTTTGTTCCGGTTGTGCCAATCCTCTAATGGAAAGTTTTTTAAATAAGGAGCCAAAGCTTCTAGCTCTAGAAGCTTCATAATAGAAGTCTAGTAAATGATTTGGCCGGATGGGGTCGAGGATGTCAGTTTGGGCTCCTTTCCCCTATCAGGATGGAACTACCTCAAGAGATAAGACCTTCTCCCATCTCCCATCCATTCATGCTATACAAACCTCCCTTTTTACCAAGCACAATCTAGTGTTAAGGTTGGTGTGTTAGTGATAATTAAGTTTGGAGTAAACAACAAGATATTCATAGTTGTAGCTCTCTAGTTGTGTGAGGGAGAAGTGTGAATTTGGTTTAGTGTGAAGCCTAAAAGGAAGAGCCTTAAAACTATCATTATTGAGGCCATCATGGAATGCTAGCAGAAGTGTGTAGGAACCTAGTTTTGTCGGAGGAGAACAACAACATCAAGACAATGGTTGCAATCTCTTCTTAATTCAATATACATGCATCTATTAATTGATTTCCTACATGATCTGTCATCTTACATGTTCATGGATTAATATTTTTTGACATTTTAAGTAGGTTGAATTACAATTTGTCTATTATCGTGGTTGTTGTTTTCTATTGTTTATTTGTTTCAAGTGTTCGAAGAAGGAAATGAGAGATAGGTGGAGTGAGCAAGCAAGGACATCATCAAATGGGATAAGCATACTAAGAGGTAGGCCCTCTTAATTGGTTATAACCTAAGGAAATATTCCATAGAATGTATCAGTTGTGGCTAGACCCATTATGGAGCTAGAGGAATTGTTTATGTCCGCACTCATAATTTTACTTCACCACAAATTGGCGACCATACTGGGGAGCCAATCCTTATGTTTGCCTTGTCTAAGATTTCATGATTTTGTGTGAAATTTTCTATTTCAACATTTTCCCTTTGGTTCAGTTTCTTTTCCTTTTCTTACCAGTATGAGTTTGAAATTCATAGTAGCAGATTTGGTTGCAGTTTTTTTTTTTCTTGGCTCCCTTGCTCAGTGCACTTAATTCACTAATAGTCATGTCGATCAATGCGATATGCTGAGAAATAGTCGCACTGACTTCCCTCTAGTGCTTGTTGTCAATTAGGCAGTCACATCGATTCCTGTAAGTGAAGATTAGGTTTTTGTCCCCAATCTTGGCTAGTGTGTTTTGATCTCATGATTTCAACCCCATAAGCCTTTTAGATTGTTTTCTCCCTGACTAGAAAGTTTCTTTTCATTGATTTTGTCTGCTTGTTGATTTGTCATGTTTCTTCTTGATTTCTTGGGTCATTGGGTGGTTAGTGAATCGAGTTTTTGGTGTATTTACTCTTTGCATTTCGTTCGCAGTCCTGTTACGACTTTGACCTCCATTACACAAGTTTGAATTTTTTTTGTTTTCTTGTCTAAACGTTTCTTTTTCGGCGTCGATCATATTGCTTGTATTGTTTTTAGTAAAGTTGGTGTTTCATTAGTATGGAAGAGTTTCTCTTTTTGTGTTATTTCTTGTTTGAAGAGATAATTGTTTCGAAAACATTTTCATTGAAGTGTTGTATAAAAAAAATCATTTTTTTCATTTCATGAAAAGGTATAAAAGTCTAGTTTGTTGCATCAGTATGCATCGTTAAAGACTAGGATTGCATGGGCATTTGAATGAAAAAAACTCTTTTTTCTTTTAAAAGGACTATTATAAATGTACTTGTCAGGAATTTAGGAATTGGAATGTATTTTTCATTAGTTTATTTTCTCAAACATTGAAGTAGTGAAAGATCATTTTGCTTTCAATTTCTTAGTTTTCTGCATTTGATTGTGTGTTTCCTACCCTCTCTAGTGTAGACAATTCATCGAATTGAAAGGGTCTTGTCTCTTTAGTTGCGTTTATGGCTTTTCGAGTCACATCGCTAAGGCCTGAAAACTAAGACATAACTCAAGATAATCTCTAAAATGAACTCAATTCACCTAAGGAGCATTTGAAATCTAATGATCATATCTAGAAGGTTTAGGCTAGAGACATGTTCCGGCATGTTTAAGCCTAGCAGTTGTCACTAGCTTCAGCATTAGATAATGCTAGTGCAGATTTGTGCTCCCAATACTGTCAAGTATATAACGCGAGACCCCTCTAGGCTGCAATCCTTTATCCATAGAAAGTCGATTCGGCCACCTTGAAAACTTGATACACTGAACATAGCATTCAGGGAGATTTTATGTACGTACTTCTCAGTTCACCGTCAGGTATTCTGTACTTCATGGTTGCTTGGTAATCCTTTTTACCCAGATCATCCAGAGCAGCCATTTGATATTTTTGAATGATTAAACTTAAAATATCATTCGCAGCACTTGTCCTTTCGAGCCTGTTTACAATTGAAAGCGATAGAGTCGTCTTTGTTTCTTTCTTGACTCTTAGAAAATGAAAGAGCTCCAATCTATTTATGCTTCTTAACATATTGATTTCCCACAATATGATAACATCTTGTTAGTCTTTTCTAGACCAAATTGTGAGTTTCCTTTAAATAAATTTTAAATACTTGAAGTTTATCTCTCTCTTTTCCTGTTAACTAAGACAAGGTCATCGTGGCTCAACCATCTGGTTCACCTAGTTCCTCTTCATCTCCTCTGTCTAAAAGATTGCCCGAGGAGCTATTTCCTGAATTAATAGAGTCACTCGAGGACCAAGATATTAAACTCAGAATTGTCCTGAGCATTAAACATTTTTCATCTCATTCTCTACCTACTTCAGACACTGGGTCACCTGCTGATCTTGGCCTAGAATCTCCGGACGAACCCGTTCAAAATCCTGAGAGTTCACCGACCACTAATAGTCAACTTGGACTGATTATTTATCCTCTAAATCCTTTGTTTGGCGCTATTGTTATATCATCGCAACTTCCATACAGTCTGTACTATCAACTGGGTGTTCCTTTGGAATTATTCCCTTGTACTTCTTCACTCATTCGTCATCATTTGTTCCCAGATATGGAACCCAAAGGCGATGCTCCAGTCACCTCTCTAGATGAGTTAGAAGTTTCTACTCCACACACTCTCGAGGAGGAAGAACATAATTTTCCTCCTGAATTTTTCCCCTATATAGGGAGCATTCCCCTCAGTGTGCTACCTAATTATGTGTCTTTGGCACAGTTAGTTTTAGGTACACCTAGTGCCTCACCACTTTACCATAACCCTGTTTGGGCATCCGGAGCCATGCCTACTATAGGTTTGTTCATTACAAACTCGATCTCCCAACAGGTTTTTACCTCAGTCCGGATGCAACCCACCATCCTGAACCCTCTTGTATCGTCAGTCTGAGTCACCCATCTGGTTCAATCGATCATTTTGAGGAATGTCTCTGTTAGTTCCTCCATCCCTCTGGTCAGTGGCCAAGTTGTGCCACCACCTAGGGGGTAGAACATGAATGTTGCTATGGTGTTAGGTGGCACAAATGTTAGTGGCTCACAGGCTCACATGCTTGGTATGAACTATCCTCCCTCTAACATTATTCAAAACCTTGTTGATCTTGCTGGATCGAGAAATGCCCAGTACCAACAGGTTCAAAATCCTGTTGGTCTATCTGGGTCAAGCAATGTCTAGTATCAGCATCCTTATGAGGCTCAAGTCCAATACCAAACTTCTTACATTCCATATGGTTCTCAAGGAGTGGTTAATCAGCCTTACACCCTTTAGTCTAGGCAGTACATTCGGCCTGACTCATCCACTGTTCATGGTGGCTATGGCTAGATTCAGTTCAAAAATTTTCTGAGCATTATTCAAGTACCCTTGCAATAACAAGGACAACCTCTACAATAACAAGGGAAACCTTTGTTATTGCAATGACAAACTTTATTGCAGCAAGGGCTATCCACGCAAGAGCAAGGGAAACTGATCCTGCGGCAAGGTCTACTGCAACAACTGGAAGGGAAATCCTTGCAACAATTGCAACAAACTGTGCAACAATAGATGAACTATGCTTCACAAACCTCCCAGCCCATGTCCTTGCGGGGCCAACCTGTACAACCTTAGGGACAAATTTTGTAGCCGCAAGGCCAACCCTTGCAGCAACAAAACCAACCCGGGCAACAACAACCCTTGTATACATATTAGCAGGGTAAACCCTTGCAAGGGAAAGGTCAGGGTCAAGTCCAGCGGTAGCAGGCCCAAAATCCTAATGTCCTAGGTCAACAGATCCATAATCCTTTTGGTCAAGGGTAGTAGGTACAAAACCCTAATGTCCTAGGTCAACAAGTACAAAATCCTTTTGGTTAAGGGCAGCAGGTACAGAATCCCTATGTCCAAGGTAAACAAGTGTATAATCCTTATTCCAAGGGGCACTAGGTCGAAAATCCTCTTGTTCAAGGACAACAGGTTCACCACCCATATGTTCAGGGACACCAGGTATAATACCCATATGTCCAAGGTTAATAGGCTCAATAGCCTCTTAACCTGTACGTTACTTATCAGCAACCTATGACTTGACAGTTTCCAAGTATTCAAGGTCAAAATCCTCCCTATTTCCAAGGTAAGCCACAATGGGGGCAACATGAAATGCCATATGGCCAAAATCCCCCACTATGGGGTCAACATCCTAACCCACATGGATGGGCTCCTTCACTTGGACTCACTTACCGACCTCCAATGCCTTTTAATACTCAATTGCCATTCTTGGCCACACTAGAGTTTCCATATGTGTCTCAGCTTACGAATGATCCAATTCTTCATTCGGCATACTAGCCTCCGATTCCGTCCAAGATCCTGAGCGATTGTCCGAAATTTGATGGGAAATTAAAAGAAGATCCTCAAGCCTAGATGATGACATATCACCTCTGGTGCTCTTCAAGTTCTTATGTTGATGATTCCATTTGTCTCCATCTTTTCCAATGAACCCTGACAGGTGTTGCAGCCAAGTGGTACATCGAGCTTCCTCAAAGAACTTACCATGACTTTAACTCTTTAGCCATGGATTTCCTCACACATTTCCAATTGTCAGTTTCCTATGAAACTGACACCTATTTGCTGACATCACTTAAGTAAGATACTATGACACACATCTCCGATCACATCCATGAACAGAGGCATAGACATCGTCTGATCAAATTCGAAATTTCTAATCAGTTGCTCAGCGAATGGTTCACTAAACATTTGTGGCCCCAATTACTCGCAATATAGCTATGGGTGGGTGCGTTACTAAAGAATACGCCATTTCTCGTACCCCGTACTTAGATCTAGTTTACTCTCAGTCAGGCACTTTGTATAAGTTATTACCCAATGCTCCACAACTATCATCAGATCCTATGGAATCAAAGTCACAGGATACACCCCTTGTTGATGGAGTTATTGGTTGAGTATCCTAGACCCCTATTAAATCTTCTTCCAAACAGAAGTCGGTCTCAAACACTATTTCCAATAGTTCTTTGAAGAATCCACCTAGCCCTAGTAAAACCTCATAGGTCCATGCTGTCCATTCTACTGCAGTGGAAAAATCCTCAAAAGGTAAGAAGAAAGGCAAAGGCAAGGGTATAGCTGATGCCCCAAGACAGGGTCCTCCCAAATCATTTGTTGGTGAATCTTCACAATCGAAACCTAAGTATCCTTGCCTCATTTGCGAGGAGGATCACTATACCAAGGATTGTCCTCGATGATCTGAAGTTAGTCATTGCTCAAAGGGACCCCAATTGTCGTAAAAGAGCCATTTCCGTCTCAGCATACCTAAATGGTAGACCAACCTCAATCACCTACTTCTTCAGGATCTCAAGTGTTCATGATGAGTACACCTATTAATGTGGATACTATATTAAAAGATTACCAAACTCTTACTCCAATAGCTAGGAAAGAGAAAGAAGCCACCCCTTCTTATTCTGCCTCGATTTATGACCCTCTTCATATCGAGTTCCTTAACCCTAATTCTGCTATACGACCATCCTCTTGAGTTGTGCTAAGGAAATCCTTGTACAATCCCAACGCCTGAGCCACTCAGCCCTATAATATTTTTGAGGATTTCGCTCAGGTGCCATCAGTGATGTCGACTCTCAAGGTGCTCCAAAGTTTCCCATCACAATGGAAATATTTGTTGTCGGCTATTAGGGATATTGATCCCACCAATTCTAATTTGATATGTTTTGATCTAGAGAACCATGTTCTTTGGATGCCTCATCAGATTTCCTTTCTCATTCAGGTAATCATCAATGAAAAGACCATCCACAGGACTGTCATGATGGAGGTGCTTCCACTTGCATCATGTCAACCGTATGCTGGAAGGCCATTAGTTCTCATGCTTTGAACCAATCCTTGAACACTTTGTAAGCTTTCGATGGGTGTGATTTGCGACCCTTCCGTGTCTTACCTAACCTTGCCATTAATCTTGAAGGTAAGATAGTAAAAGTCAAGGTAGATATTTTTGATGCTAATATCAATTAAAATCTTCTACTCGATAGGAGATGGAGCCATGCTATTCATGATGTAGCCTCTTCCCTATTCCGTGTGATTCGTTTTCCCCATCAAGGAAAGATTGTCATCGTCGACCAATTGTCATTCTTTTCCTCTTCCTCCTAGATGGAAATATTCCATACGTCAAGCACACTCGTGCTCCTTATGAGAATGTGGGGGCAGGTGTTTTCAAAGATTCTGTCTTAATGGGAAATTTTCCACTCCCACCTCCTCATGTTGCCTTTGTTAACATAGAGGCAACATGGTCTCGGTAAAGTCTGGTCCTTGGGTCAAACCTTCACCGGATTTTTTTGATACTTGGGGCGAGGTTATGCCGCTTAGTCCTGCCGAAATCAATTATGTGGAAATTGTTTCAGCCTCAAGTTCTGCATCCTCTAATTTTTTTCTTTCGAAGACCTCTCTCGATACGCATTCTCAATCCTCGTGGCTTGGCGCTTTGGAATCACTCGATTCCTTATCCGAGAATTTCCTTACTGACAAAGGTATCATGGAAGTAATGTATTTCGAGGAACCACCTTGGATCAATACTCATCATCGTTCCTCGTTCTTTCCTCGTCCAACGGTCATGTCTACCAGTCTCGAAGAGTTCTCTTCTCAACTACCTATTGACGTGTCATTTTATCTTGACATGTCAAGATCTTTCAACTGAGGCCACCTTTCGCCCTTCATGGATTTAGGATTTTTCTTCCTCCCCTTGTTTGTACTGATTGCCCATTATTGCAATGGTGTTTTCATCATACTCATAATCCTCCCTCACCCAAGCAGCATGGGGGCAAAGCCTTATATGAGTTCTACTCTATTATTTGGTCAAGTCGATGCTTACTCATCATGGAAATGGCAAAACTCCAGTGTCCATCTGTGTTGATTGATAACCCAAGTTCTAGCATGGACTCTCTCAAGAAGTACTATTATTAGGTCATCTTGCATGGTTACCTATGTACATTAGTGTGTCATTCATTTTTGTGCAATGTGGTTTGTTGTGTTAGTTTTCAAACAACTTTCTTGTTTACTATGCTTTCATTGCTTTGCAGATGTCTGTGATTCCCGACATCCGTTTTGATGATGGTGCTTGCCGTAGTACCCATAACCTATCATCCGTGACATGGGATATTTATGACCCTAATGGTGATTTAATTGACCTTAAAGGTATCTGTTTAGGTCACAAAACTAACAACATCGTTGAATACAATGTGTTCATCAAACTGGCGTTAGAAGTCATTGCTCTTGACATTCGAGAGTTGGTTGTCAACTTGGATTCACAACTTGTTGTCCTTCAACTTAACGGGCAATATTATGTCAGAAACCCTCAAATATTGAGAATGTATCTCCATATTTGTCTACTGAAAAGGCATTTTGATTACATTACGTATCATCATATTCCTAGATGCATGAAAACATTGACAGATGCTTTAGATAATTATGTGTTGTACAGACATTTATGAAACATGTGAAAAGATAAAGCAGATCAATTCTACCATAGTAAGCAAGAGAATACAACATATATATATATATATATGTGTGTGTGTGTGTGTGAATAGATATATAACATAATATAATATATAAAATATATAAATATATATTAATATAATATATATAAAGTTAATATGTAATGTATGGTAATATGTAAATATATATATATATATTATATATAATATATATAAATAATATATATAATTATATAATAATAATATAAATATAATATAATAATATATATATATATATAACATACAACATACACATATACATAAAATAATATATAAATATATATATATATATATTATATATATATAATATATATAATATATAGGTATAATTAATGTATAGTATAAGAAAAAAAAAAATGTAAAGATATATACATATACATATAGAATATATAGATATATTAATATATAACATATATAATATAATACATATATACATATAATATATATATATATATATATATATGGTGATAATTTTTGATACATCAAAACCCCAAAAAATAATATGTGTGTGAAAAATAACATTGACAGCTCGCAGCCCTCAAAAAATGTCTGTTGGACCTAAGAACTAATCAGCATGGTGATCATGGTAGCATGGCACGACTTGTGCAACACGAGTCAGCAATCGGCAGATCCAATCCGATACTCCCACCATGTGTCTCTAGTAATAGAGAGGAATATCTCCCACCCTAGCATACTTTAGGATACCACGAGTCAACCCCTCAAGGTTCCTCACGATCTCCTCCTTATTGTCACTCCCCTCTTGATAAGGAGTGTTAGCATCAATCCGGTGGGCGAGGCGCCTAGATATTGGGGATATCCCAGCAAGATGCTCTGGTCCAATGTCTACATTAACAAAGCGAAATATTCTAAACACACATATATATAAAAAACAATTTAAAAATCACAAAATTAAAAATTGTTTGTTTACCTTCATCGTCAAAATCCTCTCCATCTGGTAGTGACATGTCCTGATCTCCACAGAAGTCGGTGCCAGTGTATGGCCAGTCCTCCATGACGATCTTCTATTGTTGTAGCCATAAAAATAATGCAGGTCTATACGACATGTACTGGCCCCCAGTGATCCTGGGCATCAAACGATTCCAACGGGCCATCTGTGGGTCGCGTGGCATGTGGGGATCTACCTCAGTCAACTGGTACTAGAACAGTAAAAACAGTTCCAAGAAAAATGTCACTAGCATGGATCCAAAGCTAAATTTTTCAGATTCCCCGCCTTAGCTTTGGTCAGCTAGTGTTTTATGTTGATATTCATGGCCTCCACCTAGTTGAAGATCGTCAGTGTTATGCAATCGATGGCATACAGGAATTTCGACTTGTTAGTCTCATGCACTACCTAGGACCCGACTACTTTGTTGATAGTCAATATTATCACTTTGAGTGTTAGAGCCTGAATGGTGGAAATTTCAATCCTTCCACTCTTGGATTTGAGGGATTAAGGGCAATGTTCAGCGAGAAACATGGATATGCTTGCCCCAATTGGTCGTGACCTGTATAATTTGACTCGTTCCCCTCTTTGGGACAATCGTGTGATGAAATATATGTCTGAAGTTTCTAACTTGAGCTCCTAGTCACCAATGACAAATATCTCTCGATGTATGTCCCAAAGACTAATCAGGTAATGAAGCGACTCACGTTGGGCCACATCCCTGGCGTGAGAAAGAATTTGAGAAGCCCACCAACCCTCAAGGCTTCCATGAAATTTGGATCATTCAATGCCTAGATGTCCACATCCTCATGCTCCCATTCTTTCATGCAAAAACCATAGATTTAAGTCAATAATCATTTTTGACTCATCGATTTCAAATTTCAACATTAGTTTTAAGGGGAAATAGGTTTTTTCCCTATTCATTGTGCCGATAGGCCTGTTTTACAAACAGTTGCACCGATGACGTGATAGGCTGTGTTAATTACCCTCCACTGTTGTGATTTTGTGCTCGGAATTTGCATCGACCGAGGGTGAAAAACTTTTAATAAATCCTCCCACAAAAATCCCAAAAATGGTTAAAAATAGGAATAAATTATATGAAAATGAAGCTTAGGTCTTTGGCTCTTACCTGTAACTGGAGGCTCGACGAATGACCTCTCGCATATCCCACAATCTACTCCAGAACAATTATGGAAAAGTTACTAAAAAGTCTTTCACAACAAGTTAAAATAGTAAATGGTAAAAAATATTTACTTTTCGTCCTTTTTATTAAGTTTTTCATGAAATATTAAGTTTTTGTAAATATTTTAACCTATTTTTCCTCAAGAATTTGATAATGGAATTTTACCTTTTTTACATAGAGATAGGTATTGGATGTTTGACGATGATGCTGAGTCACGTTTCAACTCTTTTCTTGACTCGTAAAACTCATATGAAAATATTGTTGAGTATTTTTCCTTTTGACTTGTAAAAGAGAATAAAATAGGGGGTCTACTTTCAAGCTCTTTTCCGACCCTTTAAAAATGAAAATATAGTCGAGCCCTTGTCATTTTGAACTCGTTAATGGATGTGAAATGTCATGTGCCCAGTATAAGTTAACCCATTTTTCTGACTGGGAGGCACTATTTACAAAAAAGGCACTCTTAACTGAAATGGTAAAGCGATTCTCTCAAGTATCATTTTCTACCTTTTCGGGCTTGAGAGACACAAACATACGAAAAGGGACAATGTGGATTTTTCAAACTCTCTAAATATGGAAAATATATCGACTTACACCTTTGTCAGACTCGTTAAAATATTAAACAACATCAGATTGATCATCATGATGAACATGATCTTCTCCTTCTAGGGCTCATTAAACTTACTAGGTTGGATTCGTCCAAAGGATGAACTTACAGTGCAAGAATATGCTATCCCGTTCAAGCTTGCGATTAAAAAAATAATTGGGGTACCCACTACAAGTGGTGGGGGGGAATTTGGAAATATAATCAGTTGTGTCAGCAACTCATTCTTGAACATGACACTCTCTGCTTCGTGTTGGGTTGGGATATCCTCCTTTCTATGGTTTACCTTCTTAGGTTCGGTCATTCATTTTTTCCTTCCATTTGATCTCTGCCACATTGTCATCACCACCGATACTATGGATCCAAAAGTTGCCAAACTTCCACTTGTGTCGACGATATGTTCAAGTGTTGTCCTTCTATAGTTATACTTACCCTTGATTCTTTGTATCATCAAAAATCTTTTTGCATCCCTTTGTTTCATGTCGATGATGTGGGATACATTATGGCCCTCCTTTGACATGGTTTCTTTCTGTCGACTTCAACTCATTATCTAGAAAATTGACCAAGAAACTCCCTTCCAGTACCTTATAGCTTGCATGCCCTAATGGAAAATTCTTTGTACTCGACGACAAGTACACATCATTAGCTTTCGATCAAGTAATTTCATGGGTGTTTGGCTTTAGTTCCTCTATTCATATTCTATGGATTGTGCTGATAATACCTTGAGCACCGTTATCATTATTGATGGCTTCTCTCGCGCTTGTTAACAATTTACAACATTGATTGGTAATCAAGCGACTTTCTAGCATGTTTGACATCAACACATATATTCACATGTTTAAATTTGTACTTTGATCATGTTGACATGGTGAATTTTCGCTATACCAACAAGGGGAACTAACCCAATTATAGGCCCCAATTAGGACTGCTTTCGTTGGGAATAGCTAGTTCCAACAAGTTTAAGGGACCCCATGAACTGTAATAGGTCTTGAGATGGCTTTTGGGAAGAAAACTTCAATTAAATCAACAAAATAAAATAGTGAACCAATATGTATTAAATCCTATCTACACTACTTCTAAGTACTCTAATCATGTCTTAATTGTCCTAATCTATCCTGCAGGAGCAAAACAAAAGGAGATTAAACATCATATATAAATCCCAAGTCCAAATGAACCAATTACTAGTCCACATAAGAACAAGGTTGTATTAAATCCTAATCATAATGCAATTACTTATATAGGAATATACATTCCTTTCCATACAAATAAGACTTGCAACTAATGTTAACAAAGTTTGGAATCAACAACCTTTCATGAATTATTAATGCTATTGAATTACATTAAAATAACCAATGATAACCATGAACTGCAAGTTATCAATATGAATAGAGCAAATCACATTTATCTTTATACCAGCAACAACACACTGATCCTAAACATATGAGAGAAAGGGGAAACAAATTTGAAACAACAGGCTCCTTCTTGAACCAAATAGTCTTCTTTATTCACAACAAACCAAATTTGTTTTTCTCCAAACAAAAATCCCTTCTCTCCTATCTAGAAGTAGTATTTATGCCTCAGGCCTCGACCCTTTATCTTCCCCTCTTCTTTTCAAAATACCAATCCGAATAAATAGATGTAAAGCCAAAAGTATCATTGTTGACACGTAGAAGGCATTTCCCATCACTGGAGTGCTTCATTTTCTAGTGAAATGAATAGATGTTGATTAGAGGATGATGACTGTGTGTCATCTCTTAATGATGAGATCTGGGGAATTTTCGCTTTAGGAACACACAGGCAATGCATGGAACCCAACTGACAATGCCTAAGGTTTCTTCTTTGAATGGAACACATCTGCTCATGCATCTTTCATCTGGAGCCATACTTGATGCCTATGCACCTTTCCTTCGACCTTGCTTGCCTTCTCTTAGTCTTCACCTGCAAAGATAACTGACCTTAGTCATACTCATATAAATATGTTAAAATGCTTAAAAACACCAAATTTTCCTTCATGAAGCATTTATAACATTAGAAGGAATAAATGTGAAGGAATTGGCTCCCTGTTTTCTTTATTCACGCATCGATTAAGTCCCGCAAGCAAAAACTTGGTTTACATTGAAAGTCATTGTAAAACACAGAACCAAATGGTATATCAAAAGGGGTCATAAGTGGTAATTGGTATTGCGAGAACGACCCCGATTCCATTCTTCAAACGACACGTAGCATCTAGGAGGAAAGAGGATACCGCTTTTTGGGCAGGTACTCCTCGAGCAACTTGTTCACTCGAAATCTGTGTGGACTGTTGGATCCATGAGGGGCATATCAACGGTGGAGGAGCTTAACACAAGAAAACATAGAAAACCCCATGGTCAGGCCATAAAACGGAATTCAAAATTTATAGATGGGAACCTATATCATATCGGCTCCCCCATATGGGCTTTTACATTAAAAATCACAACCGCAATGTTTTACTGAATGCACAGGAGTATACGTGAAAACTTGCGTTTGGGTCGTACAGCCAGACTTCAAATTTTATATGCCTGAACCTAGAATTATCGGCAAGTTCGGTCATCACCCCTTCGGTAACTACATAACCCCTGGGCTCTGCTAATTGCGATAATCGATTAGGGAAGGCGAACCAAAAATATATATATACTGCACTTAATAGCCTTAGCGGGCATGCAATGTGTGATCTTGTTTGAAAAGCCATGACCTTAACACTTTTCGTAAAACATAAGATTAAACAGGAAATCCCGCATCCGGCCATAAGGCCGGACTTGAAATAATATATGCCCGAATTCATAATCATCAGTGGGTCCAGTGATTGCGATAAGCGATTGGGGGGGTGGACCCGATAAAACATATATTGTTGTTAATACAGCCGTCAGGTTCGAAAGACATATGTGCCTTTTATATATATAGCCTTGGGCTTGGCCGATAATGATTTGCGATATAACTCTGGACCCGATATATATGAATTTGGGTTGATAATGTTGTTGGGTCTAGTAGGAAACAGTGCGCAATGTTAACTGTGATAGGCCAGAAAAAGGGATTTATGCATGTTTTGTGAATTATTTCTACAATAAAGAGTTATGATGGGAAAAATGATATGATAGAAGGTTTTGAGGGCTGAAAAGGTTCCTATGGAGGGAATGAATGGAGGGCTAGGCTAGGTGATGAATGGACCACGCAACAGGGATTAAAATGAGGGTCTTGACCATGAAGAATTGAAAATTTGGCTCGGCAATGAGTTAAAGTCTCTGGGACTAAACAGATCGTTCAGAGAGGGAGAAGACCAACTTTTAGGGGACCCATTCAAAATTTCTGCCAAGGCAAGTTTTGATAGGGTGGTGGTTGTGGTCACAACAAATGGAGAGCCGTTGGGCAAACCAGTTATCTCTGTTTCCCAATAAACCTTGGATCAATAGAACATCAAGGTGTTAGGACAAACTTGAAATGTAGAAAACATAGATGAATAAGCATGGGTTTCACTTAAACATTAATCTCTTCAGGTGGGATAGAGACAAATAGCTTACACTTACTGATAGGATTTAGGCAGGAATTCTTCAATGGCAGTATTATGTGGTTTATTGACCTTCCTTTACTTGTTTCCCACTTTCATAAATACTTTTGGGGCCATCACTGGTCTGTCCATGCCTATTTAGGTGTGTACCTCAGCTCTTTATGCTCATCAAACTTGATGTCGACATGTTTCTCTGCAATTTATATGAGAATTTCAGTGCTATATTTTCATTGATTGAATGGGTCGCAGTCATGAATCATGCCATATTGTTTAACCACTTAAGCAAGGTTGGGTTTGCTATGTCAACTGGTACTCTGAGCCCAGCAATGGTCCTTACTCTAACCAACTTCCCAAACAACTTGTCCTTCTGGATTGGCATAAAGGCTTGACATTTCATTTTCTTTTAAATAAGTCCTTCCAGTTTTAGGCAGAAGGACTATAGCACAATTGGATTTTCCATGTGGTATATGACAGTGAGTTTAGCCCATGAAAGGAAATTTTCTTATAGATAATAGGTAATGGGCAATTTAGTGTGGTGGATGGGATCAATGGAGAACGACTGCAAACCTTACAGGCAAGTATAGGCTAGGTCTAAGTGGGATTTATTCAAGATGCAACATCCCTCCATGCCAGTCCAGCTGTAGTTACACATTTTTTGTCTAATAAAGATGCCCCTACATGCTCCAAATATCCAAGTTATCATTAGATCTTACCTAGTTCTCAACAAATGCCAATGAGTGGATTGGTTTGAATTCCACAACTGATTTTCAAGTTCTCATGGGCTGATTATAAGTTTGTTTGATTTGCAAGGTAATGATGGATTTAGAAATAGTAGAATCATTAACAGGTTAATGAGGAAGGGGAAGGCTGAAGGTGGTGAATGAGGGAAAATCTGAAGGGTAAAAACGAGATTGGAGGTGTTAGAGTCGGTTTGGTCAGTCCTCCATCAGAGATCAAAACTCTTTATGCATTTCATGTTTAGGTGTCCCACTCCATTCTCCCAGCTGCATTATGCTAGGGGCATGCCATAAATTGATGGAGAAGGTCATGATAGTCATTCCCCCTCATGTTTGGCTCATGCTGGCTCAGGTCTTTTGTCAACAATCATCAAAGTCCATGACAGTCAAGGTTTGGTCCTTTAAAGGACAAAGGTCATTTCGAGGTCTAGGTCTAGGAATTCATCAATTTGGTCTTTGAATATGTCTAGTAAATCCATGCAGGCTAGATTGAGGCCCCTACACAGTTATGTTTCAGAGAGCTTCATCATCATTTGGATAGACTTCGACTCTTCTTCAAAACTCTATTTTGAAGAAAAGTCAAATAGTGTCATTTATGACAAAATTTTCGAAAAAGTCGCCAGTTGATTTTTTCAGATGCAGTCATGGTTTCCATGGAAAAATGTCATATCATGCAATCCCTGCAAAGAATACCGAAAATTTCATCATTTGAGCTAAAATTTCAAAGGGAAAGTGAAAGCCGGTGTGTTTTAAAGTCAGTTAAAAAAGTGCAAAACATAACATTAGAAAAATGGGTTTTTGAAGAGGCAAAAATTAAACCCATCCCTTCCAAGGCTATATATACAAATTTTTATCAAAACCAAAGGCATTGTGCTATTACAAGCCTTGGAGAAGCGTTGTAAAGGTGTGAGTGTGCATTTGTGAGCGTTTGAGTGAGTTGGAGGCAGTTTTAGAGGGCGCGACGCATATACCCAGGAGTGTGGTGCACACAGAGGGCATGGCGCACATGCAGCTTTCCCACAATTCAATTTTTCTAAGGGCGCGGTGCATACCCAGGGCGCGACGCATACCCAGAGCGCGATGCACTAGGCTTTACGTGCAGCGCACATAGACAAGGGCCAAAACAAGTGCCCAAAAACTTCCAAATTTTGGTGAAGCACACCAAATTGAGAGGTAGGCCTCATGACATCCCTTGCTCATCAAATTTTGCCAATGATATGGTGTTTATAGAGATGTTTCAATGCCACCAAAATGTATAAAATCAACCATAATAAATCACCAAGAAACATAATGGCTAGGGTTGTTAAAATGTGTTGTTAGTGCCAAGGTTTCACTCCACTCACCTTTGTCCCCTCACCTATCATTTTTCCCATCCTCCCTTTATCATTTTTCCTAAAACCCCTGCCCTAAATTACTACCAAACCCTCTCCCCTATCCCTCCACTATTTGGTCAACACAAAACCCCAAACCCTACCTTGTTAAAACCCCAATCTCTACCGTCTCAAAAACCCCAAACTCCTCCCACATCCCTAACAAATTTCTCCCTATAACACCTATACCCATTTCATCACTCCCTTCCTAATACTCCATGTTTCATTGTTCTCCTTGGTGACAGATATCACAAAGGCACCCAGCCTCACACCATCATCAAAGGGCAGCCTAATCACATTCCAGATTACAATCATGACATCACAACATTTGTCTGAGTATGAGAAGAAGACACAGAGTGACTCATCCTCAGAAGAGTAGGCTCCGAGGAGACACCACAAGAGTGGTAAACATGTTAGGAATGAACCCACTACCCTCACCGAGTTACAAGCATGCCATCTTGCCATGTCATGCTTCCAGCACCTATCATGTTTTGAATTTTGTCAAAGGGTGGCAAATGTTAGAGTTCATCATGAGTTGGCCCGTTTATTTGTGCTTCATCTACATGGAGGTTAGTCTATCTTGGCTGGGGTCACTTTCACATTGAGGCCCGAAGCTATATCAGTGGCAACAGGTATACCATATGTTGGAGAACAATGGCATAAGAAGAAGAAGGTGGATAGGCAACACTATGAGCCTCACATCAAGGCCAAATTTTTGAATGAGCTCACAAGAGTTTTTCCCTTCAGATATTTGAAAGATGAGTATGCTCCACTCATGAGATTGATCATGAAATACTTCAGCTGTGAGGGGAGGTTCTCTCGACTGTATGCCTATCACATCCAGTTTCTCATGCACTTCACTAGGGTGAGGATGATGAACCTCCCGTTTTTCATATGCAGGAACATAGAGAGGATGAACACCTTCATGCTGCATAAGACCGCCCAACAATAGCTTAACAGTGTGTTTCATTTTGCTCTTATCCGGATTTTAGTAGATCATCAGTTGGGATTGTAGGGCATTGCTTGGGAGGACTTCATCTCCCTTGATTTCTTCAGCACATCACAGGTACTATCAGAGCCAAAGAAAAAAATGGTTCGTCCTTCTCATCAGCATGAGCACCATGAGACCACTACCATGCCAGTTTTTGTTGCATATCAGAGAGGCAGTAGGCACTTGTTTGCAGCAGCAAAGCGAGTGTTAAACCCAGGGTGGAAGGGGCCTCGCTTCCGGCATCAACGACATAGGTACTAAACAAGGGAAAGAAGCCCGTGCATGATGAGGGGCCATCAGGTGTGCAGGACACTGATGTCATCGTCATTCAGGATGACGAGGCAGAGGCAGAAAATGCCAAACTTAGGATGACCATTCAGGAGTAGGAATCGAAGATCCAAGACTTGATACTCAATGTGGAGAGGGCCAGATGGATCATCAATTATCTAGAGTAGAGGAGCAAGCAGCTTGAGGACCAGCAGGCAATCATGGAGCTGCAAAGCATTCATGAGAATCGACAAGTTGCCTAGCAGAGGAGGATCGAGCTCACTACCTTGGAGCAAGAGATCAATAACGACCGTGAAGTCTTGGTTGGAGTGGGTCAATCTACACCTGGATATACCACTATAGAAGGTCAATCGGGACAAAACCATGTTGAGGAGGATGGCTTGTCATTATAGAGCATGGAACATGAGCGCAAAGGCCCGAATAAGGAGCTTGAAGGCCAAACTGAGCAGAGCAACAAAAGAGGCAAAATAGTAAGATCGGATTTGAATCTTGGCTAAAGAGTTTTTGGTCCAACATAGTGCCTCTTAGAGAACCTCTAGCCCAAATTTCAAGAAATTTGGGACAATTTTGGTCACATGAGAATTTTTTGGCACAAACATAGGTTTTTTCTCTATACGCGTCGTGCCACCGGCGTCACACGAAGGATTGGGAGCTCCAAATGAGAAATGGTTTATGTTTTTCGATTCATCATGCAAAATCACTAATATTGGCACTCGAGCAAGAAACTTGGGCGTGATTTGAGTCTTGAGGAGGTCAAAAACACCCAAACAATGGCCCCACTGCCTCTATTTTGACACACAGGAAGCCATCTTTGGAGAATGAAGATTTAGAGGAGAAAATGAGCTCCAAATTCAAACATTCCACTTGGGTTGAAAAGTAGACAGGACAAGCTTTCCAACAAGCATACTTGGGCACATTTTGGACTCTTGTAAGTGCCTCAAACCTGGCCTCAAAGTGGTGCGATGCATACAGAAAAGGGCGCGGTGCATATAGGAAAAAAGGCCCAAAATGCCTTTGTTTCGCGAAATTTCACTTCACGACTTTTCATAAGTGGGCCCCCTCATCTAAACTTCATTTTTTCGGCACCAAAGGTGGTTTTTAAAGTATTTTCATTCCATATGGTCATCTATCCAAGTGGGAAACGAAGGCAAAGGGTCATCTAAGCCATTTGTCATGTTTGTGGCATTGCACCTGTAGCTGATGTTTGGCTCTCCAACTTCATTTTGTAATGATTCAAGTAACTCTTCATCCCTTTGGCATTCTATCTCTTCATGGCACATTCTATATATTGTATGCAAACCATTTGAAAAGGGTTGGTGGGCTTGTAACTTCTGGGAGACTATGGGAAGGAAACTTTGTTTCTGCATTGTATATTTTTTACAGAGGATTAATGAAAGGCAGTGGCTCTGTTTCATGAGATTCATGTGGTTATGAGTGCAGCAAATATGTCTCTTATGTATTTTTTTATGTTTCATAATTCATTTCATATTCATTTCCAGTGAAATTTTCTAAGTTAGCTAAGCTAGAATTCATTTTTATTGCTCTACGTATGGGAAAATTTCATGTTTAGTGTTCATTCTTCTGTTGAAAAGGATTCATGTTGTCCATGCCCTTTTCACCCTCTTAATCAATCTCTCCATGCCGCACTATCTTAAACTAGATTGCTAGGCTTTCCGCCTATCTTGCCTCACGAAGTAATCCGTGCCTTTGTATTAAGTTCTATGTTCATTGAGGTCCATTGGTCCCATACCATCCCCAAAACACAGTCATTCATAAAAATCACTTCTTATATTCATTCTCACTTACTACCCTAAGATAAATAATGCACTATAAGTCATCTCATGCCTTTTCGTTTATTTATTCACTGAGTGTGACTCGGAGAGAGCCCTCTCCTGTTCTGGTAGGGCTAGCTACTAGACCGAGTGTGATTTGTGGTTACCTTGAATTTTGCCTTCCTTCAGCCGAAGGTATATTTAGGTGATAATAGGAGGACTGAAATCAGTTGGCTGAAAAGGATTGCAATTCAAAACAGAATGAAAATAAAATTGCAAGAAACAAGAAAGGAAAAGACTAAAATGTAACTAAACTAACAACAAAAATAAAATGAATTCTAACCATTTCAGGGGGTAACCACCATGTGGTGGCTACCGGAAGTATCTCTTCAGATGTTGGCCATTAACAGGGAGTTTTTTAGTTTCTCCCTGTAAAGTTTTCAACCTATAAGTTCCGTGACCAATTTTTTCGACAACTTGGAATGGGCTTAGCCATAAGTGTTGGAATTTCGTGTGTTTACATTTTGCGTCATTTAAATTGTACCATTTCAGGACTAGCTCCCCTACCTGGAAATCTTTATCTCCTGCCAGATGATGATCAAGCCATCTTTTCACAACCATTTGGTGATCTCTAAATTTATTTCTGGCTTTATCTCTCAATTCCTCCAACCTCATCAGTTGGTTGATCCTCTCTTGAAGCAAGGTTGAAGGGGTTCCTCTTGAAGCTTGGGAGAGCTGTAAAGAGGGAAGGGTAACTTTTGGAGGCAAGATGGCTTCCTATCCATATAAAAGGAAGTCTGGGGAGTTTCCTAAGGCCACTTTAGAGGTGACCCTATCGGCCCAAAGGGCATTAGTTAGAGCGTTGTGATTGTTCCTCTGGTTGTGAGTGACAAATTTATGTATTATGCATATGAGGTTCTTATTTGAGGACTCTTCAACTCCATTTCTCTAGGGGTAGTAGCTTGAGGCATACCTGACGTGGATTGATTTATCAATAGAAAATTCAGTCAATTTCAGTGATGAAAAGTAGGAAGCATTATCAAATATTAGAGTATTAGGGATGCCCTACTTGTTAATAATGAATTTATCGATAAATGATATTACCTCTTTTTCGTTTACCTTCTAAACTGGGATGGCTTCGGTCCATCTGGTGGAGTAGTCAGTCACTGTGAGTATATACTTATGTTGCTGTGAGGAGTTTGGAGTGATCTTGCCTATGATATCTAGGCCCCACTGCTGGAATGGGCAACAAATCATAATGGGCTTGAGGGGAACAACTAGCTTTATTTCTCGTCCTGCAGTGGTTTGACAGACTTTTCATTTCTGAGTGTAGTCATGCGAGTCTCTCAACAAAGTAGGCCAATAATATCTAGCTCTTAATATTTTGTTAGTGGTCACTCCACTGTAGTGACCACCTCTTGGGCCATTGTGCATTTCTTTCAATACATGGTTGGCATCATCCTTTTCCAAACACCTCAGCCAGATTCCATCATAATTTGTTTTGTACAATGTGTCATTGGACAAGTGATACTAATTAGATTTCAATCTAAACACTCTCCTCTGTGATGCATCCATGTGTCGAGGAGATGATCCCTATGTGAGATAGAAGCGTATGTTCTAATACCATGACTCAGGATCCAAAAGGGCTACTAATTCTTCGCGTTCATATATCAACGCTTCGTTAATCCATAGGGTCTCCTCTCTACGTTCTACTTGTTCATTTTTCATGCTCTGCGCTTCTGGTTCATCGGATGCCCCTTCTCTATCCACCAAGGCTTCTACTGTTGAAAAGTGTGCAACAAGATGATGGAGCTTAGTGAAAAGAGTCGCCTTCACTAAGTGGGCCCACAGGCTATTTTTGGCACAAGTCTATTTTTAGACTATGTCTATTTTTAGACATATGGATCATGTCTATGGATTGGAAGTTGCTGTTTATGGATGATTGATCAAGTTCGAAAAAATAGATGGACTTCTATTTTTAGACCACAACGGAGTGACATCACAGCGGAGTGACTGCTCAGTCTAAATATAGAACAGTCAAATATTATTAGCTCATAATAATATTTAGACTATAAACTTTGTCTTATTCTCTTGGAGCACTTCAGGATGAGCTACGGATGTGGTACATGCAGATCCCAGAAGGAAATACGTGGTTACCTATGGGATGACTAATATTTGCATGCAGGACTTTAGTTAGAACTCAAGTGAGTTGAGTTTAGTGGACTGGAGGTGCAGTTGATGGAGTTGTGTTCAGTTTAGCTTTGTTAAACTGGTTGTATTTAGTCTAACTGGAAAATATACTAGAGATGAGTTGGGTGAATTAGTTATTATTAATTCACAAGTTATTAACTCATAATACAACTAATGAATACATCAGTTAACTCAGTTGCATGTCAGTGCATGTTCAGTTCAGCAGGGACAGGTGTTAGAGAATCAGATTGCTATCAGTTGTGACTATAGTGTGCATCAGATCTTGCAAAATCAAGGGATTGAGTATGCCAATGAGTTTTCCCACGTATTTTCCCATATTGTATCTTGTGCTCACATGATTTAGCCAAGTAAATACGTGGTTGCCTTGGAATTATCATCAATTCTCATGCAGGATTGCGCAGTGGAGGCAGGCAAGCAGTGGAAGAGATTTGGAGATCAGATCTGAGTTGTATTGTGTGTAGCAGAGGTGGAGATACTTGTGAGAAGTATTATGTTGTGTAATGTTACATGACTCAATCATTAATATACAGATAGTTGGGGTTTTTAGCGAGATGGTTTCCCCGGGATACATACTGTGTTAATGTGTGAATGCTCTTGATGTTTTATTGTTATTGATGCTGCTATATTGATGATCAACGTAGAGGAGCTTATGTATGTATGTTTTCCGCAATAGTACATGATCAGGATAATATCCATTGAATATGTGTTAAATTATTCAAAATTTCTACATGGTATCAGAGCTGGTTGATTTGTAGAAGAGATTTCTACAGGATATCAAAGCGAGGATTGATCATCAGATCTATTATTCGGGAAGTGACTACGTTTTATTTCTTCAGGCAGAGTCTGTAATCGGGCCAGGTAGCCTCTGGATTCATCCTTCTTTTGGAAGGTGAGATATCCGGTGAATGCCCATACAGTCAATCTCTGTACAAGAAATACTTCGTTCTCACGAATTTTAGATCGGAAGAAGTTGAGTTTTTGAGCTAGTGGAATGGCGCTCAAGGATAAACTCAGAAACATTAAGTGTGAGAATGGACACAGTATGCCCCAGTATCTCACGAAGTTCACCCAATGCCGGGATGAGCTGGGAAGTGTGGGGGTGACTGTCGATGATGAGGATGGTGAGTCTAGCACTCCTTGGCCTTCCTAAGAGCTGGCATAGCTATCGGGACTCGGTGAATGGAAGGGAGAAAACTGCCAAATTGGGAACGGCTATGGTCGGATTTGATGCAGGAGGAGATCAGACGGAGCACCAGAGACAGTTCCTCATCTAGGCATGATGAGGAGAACTGTGCCTTAGTGAGTAAGGCGAAGAAGGGGAAGGGTAAGGTTTCTCTTTCCGAATCCAGTTCTTCCAATGATGGGAAGAAGGTTGACAAGTCGAAGGT
>APFE031294689.1:1502-19355 GCA_000404065.3 Pinus taeda
CCCTTTGGGGAATCTGGTAAAGTTATAATAGGAGACCTCGAATTACCGAGACAATCCCGTCGACTTCGGCGGCAGCCTCCCGAATTTACACCAAGTCAACTTGAAGGGCTACGAGCTCTTGTCACACCTAGTGAAAGTAGAGTTGGGTCACCGGTGGCCGGAGAGTCTTCGTTAATCATACATCCTGATTATCTAGTTCAAGCAACAAAACATATTTTTGAGCCGATTTCATTTTCTGAAGTTACTGGTAGTATTACTCCTACTAGTTTATTAGCCGAAGAACCTAAAATCTCTGAACCTGAAACTGAACCTGCTGCTACTCCATCTTCGAGATTTGCTTCTCCTATTTCTAGTGGTCCTAGTTCACCCTGGGTAGAAAGTATCATTACCTAGAATCTTCCTTCTAGACTCATTTCCATAGAAGAGCTTGTAAGTCCAGAAAAAGGTATAAACATCCCCGAAAATAAACTAGCTATCGAACTTAGGGAGCGTGAATCCATTTTCTACAATCCCATTATAGGTGACGCTTGGTATATTTTGTTGACCAACTTTTTAGAAAATCTAGGTCTCGCGTCTTCACCACCTCGATTTCCTTTCCATCCAACACCCAAAGGTTATTATCCTCCTTTTAATATGTTGAGACAGTCATCCTTTTTTCTCAGACACCAAAAACATTTTTACATGGCGGTCCTTCTGTTCCTTTTGGGTATCAGTCTTTATCTGGTACGTTTTCAGGAGCATCTCCTCAACCCATCGAATATGTAGTATCTCCTGGTAATAGCGGAACTAAACCATTAAGTGTTGAAGATATTCTTATGATGTCTGGTACTACTCCTAACCCGCAACCTCAAGGTAGTTCAATACCGCCTGGCCGGCAGGTGTAAGGTACTCAAATACCACCTGGGGGGCAACCTCAAGGCAGTCCATTACCGCTTGGGGGGAAACCTCAAGGACAGTACATGCCTACGGGACAATATTTTCCTCAAGGTCAACCCCAGACGCAATATTCACCTCAAGGTCAACCCTAGTATCAATATGTACCTCAAGGTCAACCTCGGTTTCAATATGTGCCTCAAGGTCAATACCAGCCTCAAGGTCAGTACCAACTACAAGATCAGTACCAACCTCAAGGTCAATACCAACCTCAAGGTTTCCAACCACCTTCAGGTCAATCATTTGTTCAAGGAACGGGAAATGTACCATATAATTATCAACCTTACACTCAACCTGGTTTTGGTCCTCAATATGCTCAACCTGTTATGGGTCCATACCCCAGAATGAACGTGGTGTGGGATCAACAGACTTCACAACCCAGTGTGCAGTTGTCATCTCAATCTAGATAGCCTTTGGTTTCTGGTTCACCCCAGCAACTTGTCTAGCCTACTACTCAAACTTCTACACATGGGGTAGTTCATCAGCCTGGGCCTAGTGCACCTCGAACTCCACCCCAAACATCTGCTGCAACTACCGTGGCCTCTGTTCAATCCACCCCACCTATTTCTGGAGTATCAACAACTCCAGTTTCTATTGTCCCTGTATCAACTCCTCAGGCCTCTTTACCTCAGTCCGGACCTACAATCCATACTTCGGTTTCAATGCCTGTAGGACAACCTAGGCCTAGTACGGTTGTCACACATCAAACTCAATTTACTTATCAACCGTACCAAGGACAGTACCAATTCGGTCCTGTTGTGCCGAGCTCAGCTTATCAGTATCAATCGTACCTTGGGTATACTTATCAACAACCTCAATAACCCCAGTATGGCCAGTTAATCTTGGTTTTCCAGGCGGATATAATATCCCAAATGCCAATCCGATTCCAAGTTATCTTGGATATCTTCCTCGTGGGGTTGGTCTTATGACCCCAAGTTTTTGGGATCCGAACCGTTAGTTACCGTTTATAGCAACTTTGGATTTACCTGACTTGTTGCGCCTTATGAATGATCCCATTAATTATCTTATGTTTTGGTCGCTAATGCCAAATAAGTTTCCCAGTGATGTACCAAAGTTTGAGGGGAAGTCAGGAGAAGATCCGTCAAATCATGTGATGACTTACCATCTCTGGTGTGCATCGAATTCCATTATAGATGATTCAATTTGTCTTCATCTTTTCAACGCACTTTGATTGGCCTTGCAGCCAAGTGGTACATTGAGTTGCCATGAGACTCTTTTTACAATTTTAGTCAGTTAGCCACTTCCTTCCTTACTCATTTTCAGCTGCCAGTCCGATATGACAATGGAATGAAATTATTAACTTCATTAAAATAGTCGACGTCCACATATATTACAGACCATATTCATGAATGGCGATGTCGACATCGTTTAGTGAAAGTTTTTATCTCGGACCAAATTTTGGCAGAATGGTTTGTAAAATCGTTATTACCTAAAATAACTGAAGATGTAGCCAAGGTAGGATTAGTTATTGAGGAGAAAGTAATTGCTCAAGCTCAGTATCTTGACTTAGTTTATATGCAGTCAAGTACTTTACACGAGAAAATCCCCGACCTTCCAAAGCAAAATAAAATAACTGCACCTCCCTCAGGGTCTCATGTTGCTGACGATATGATTGGTACTGTTAATACCAAAAGTAAGAAGAAATCCTCCAAGAATTATTCTCCTATTATAACTTTACCAGATTCCTCGAAGGGAGAGTCTTCAACTGAAATTTCTACCAATGTCCATGTCATAGAATCATCTATGGCCAAATCAAAATCTAGCGGTAAGAGGAAAGGCAAGAAAAAGAATAAGCAAAACTAGAAAGAGAAATCAGATAAACATGAATCTACTGACGAAAAACGTAAACCTCTCTATCCTTGTCTCATCTGCGATGAGGAGCATTTTACAAGAGATTGTCCACATCGTGCTGAGGTTGCGAAAATCGTCAAAGGTTCTCAAACACCTGCTGTTTTGAAGGATCATTTTCCGAGTCAAGACAGTAAGATGATAGGTTCTTCCTCTAATGCCTCGGAAGAGCCCATAATGATGATGTCCCATGTAAGGATTGCGACACGATCAGAATATTATGGAAGCAAGAGTCCTATTGGTGGTAAGGAAGCAGAATCTTCTAATTCCAACCCATCAACCTCAGCTCTGTCTGGTTTCGATCCGCTATAGATCGAGAAACCTAATCCAAACTTAGTAATCAAACCGCCTGCTAAAGGTATACTTCAAAAGTTAGCTTTCAATCCACATGCGAGAGCTGCTCAGAACTATAACATTGTTGAAGATTTAGTTGTTTCACCTTCAACAATGTTGGCTTTGGAGGTGCTGCAATCTTGTCCAGCACAATGTAAATTGCTATTGTTGGCTATAGGAGTTGTTGATCTTTAGGACTCAAACCTCATAGTCTTCGATTTAGAAAATAGTACACCTCATTTACCTCATCAAATGGCTTTCTAGATTCCAATGTTATTAAAAAACAGACCTTGCTTTAGGACTGTGATTGATGAGGGAGCTTCAACGTGTATTATGCCGATACAATGTTGGAAGGCCCTTGGTTCTCCTACACTTAATCAATCCCGGACGATTCTGAAGGCCTTTGATGGCTGAGGGTTTAATCCTTATGGCTTTTTACAGGAATTACCTATAGGGGTTGAAGGAAAAACTGTTAATCTAGATGTGGAAGTGGTTGATGCCCCTCTGGATTACAACCTTCTTTTAGGTTGTAGCTGGTCTTACGCGATGACTGATGTTGTTTCATCGGTCTTTCGGCTTATTAAGTTTCCACATAATGGAAAGATTGTTACAATAGATTAGTTAACTTACTTTTCATCCGATCCATCCTCCGCTGAGAGTATTCAACATGTTGGTAAAATCGCTATCCATTATAAGGATGTTGGGGTAGGATTAGTTAAAGATTCTAGTTTACTCAGAAATTTTTCATTTCCTCCTCCCAACGTACCATCTCCTTTCACGACTATTCATATGATTTCGTCAGAATCCATTGTTCTTGACGATCCTTGGTTCGTTCCATCTGATTCCTAGGTGGACACTTTTGGTGATGCCATGCCTTTGAGTCCCTTTGAAGTTGCTTATCAGGCTGTATAGTCGTTTTCCGATTCAAGTTCAACCAATCTTGATCTAGTGAATGTGATCCATGGAGAATCACTTTCAATCTCAACCTCAGATTCAACAGCCTTTTCTGAAACTGTTCACACCGATGAGAAAATTCGAGAACTTTTGTCTGTTGATGAGTTACCATGGGAAGATCTTCATCATCGATCTTCGTTTTTACTTGAGATTGATCATTTTGAGAATGATTTTTCATCTATTTTTACTGCTGAATATGTCCCAGGACCGCAGAATCCATTGAAACATCCTGATTCTGAATACAATTTAGCAAATATTTCTCGAACGGTTCCTATCGACATTTTAGTCAAACCTGGGATTGTTGAAAACATTCACATAGGTGCTTCTTGTACGGACACTGAAGTCAAAACATATAAAGCCCTATTTCAAGAATTCCATGACATGTTTGCCTAGTCCTATGAGGAAATGCCAGGAATTGATCCTTCAATTGTTGCTCATGAGATCAAAACTTACCTGGATGCTAAACTTGTCCGGCAACGTTTGCGTCAGATACACCCATGAAAAGTTGCTGTCATCAAAACAGAAGTTGAGAAATTACTTAAAGTGGGTTTCATTTATCCAATTCCTTTAACAGATTGGGTATCGAATATTGTTTCGGTTACTAAAAAGCAAGGGACAATAAGAATATGTATTGACTATAGGGATATTAATCGTGCTTGTCCCAAGGACAATTATCCAACACCCTATATCGATCAAATTATCGATGATTGTGCCGGTAGTGAAATTTTCTCCTTTATGGATGGCTTTTCTGGTTACAATCAAATTAACATTCTACTTGCCGATCAACCAAAAATGACATTCATTTGTCCATGGGGGACCTTTTCTTATTGCAAGTTACCTATTGGATTGAAGAATGTCGGCACAACTTTTCAAAGGGCTATGTCTTATGTGTTTCATGACATCAAGCACATTGTGCAGCCTTATCTCGATGATTTACCTGCTCATTCTTTACATCGAGCCAACCATCTCACTCATTTACGAGCAATTTTTATGAGATGTATGCATTATCGGATTAGGCTGAATCCCCACAAATGTGTTTTCTGTATAGAAACAAGTCATTTACTGGGATTTGTTGTTTCAAAAGCCAGCATTCGCGTCGATCCTTCGAAGGTCGAAGCCATTGTCAAACTACCACCTCCTTCGACTCTTCGCCTACTCCAAAGTTTGCAAGGGAAAACAAACTTTTTCCATCGTTTCATTCCTAACTACGCCGAGATTACAAAAGGTTTAACTCGGTTGTTGAAATAGAACACTCCATTATTTTTGGATGAGATAGCTAATAAATATTTCGATGCACTTAAACACGCGTTGAAACATGTGCCGTTATTCCATCCTCCCAACTACACCTAGGATTACTTCTTGTACCTCGCCGCTTCCCATTCCACCATTGGGATGGTCTTAGTTCAACAGGATGAATTTGAGAGTGAACATGTGATCTATTATCTTAGTCGGACTCTAACTCCGACTGAGTTAAAATATTCACATGTGGAGAAACTAACCTTGGCAGTAGTACAAGATGTTCAAAGATTTCAGCGCTGGAAAATACGTTTCCAATCCCAAGCTTACACTATTATTGGAGATACTCTTTATCATCGTGGGGTGGATTCTATTTTTCGATGTTGTTTATCTCATGACGAGGCTAAAAAGGTTCCTAATGACTGTCATTCTGGAGCGTGTGGCTGTCATATGTCTGGGTATGCCACAGCCCAAAAGATCTTGTGTGCTGGCTATTTCTGGTCGTCCTTATTCAAAGATTGTATTGTTGCAGTCTGGAAATGCCACAATTGCCAAATTTTTTATCGTAAGATGCGCACTCCACCTGCTCCTCTCCACCCTATAATTGCCGCCGGTTCATTCGCAAAATGGGGTATCGATTTTATTACATGTAACCCTCACTCGACCGAGGGGCATGCATATATCATCCTTGCGGTAGATTATTTTACCAATTGGGCTAAGGTGATGCCTACATTTTCGGCAGACGGAAAAATTGCTGCGATTTTCGTTTTCAATCACATAATTACTAGGTTTGGTGTTCCTCAAGCGATTATCACTGACCATGGGAGTCATTTTCGAAACATCCTGATGACTGAACTTACAGATCAGCTTGGCCTGCGTCACGATAGTTCCACTCCATAATACCCACAGGAAAATGGTCTGGTTGAAGCAATCAACAAAGTTCTGGTCACTATGATCCAACGAATCATTGGGATTCATAGGTTGAATTGGCATAACATGTTATTTTCAGTGCTTTGGGCATACCAAACCTCAGTCAAAACATCAACAGGTTTTACTCCCTTTCAACTGGTTTACGGTTTAGAGGCAGTACTACCCATTGAATGCGAAATCCCGTCATTACAAATTGTCGTACAATTATTACCAACCAATTTCGAAGAGGAAAAAAATTTATTATACTTAGCTCAATTAGATGAGAATCGACGTGATGCTGCATTAGCTATCGAAACTCATGCCAAAAGAATTAAAGCTCAGTATGATCGGAATGTTACACCCCACAATTTTTTGGAAGGAGACTTAGTCTTACTTTACGATCAAGCAAATGATAAGCTAGGCACTGGCAAATTTGTACCCATGTGGCATGGTCCGTATATTGTTAAGCGAAAGCTACCAAAATGGACCTATGAATTAGAAGATTTTGACGGTGTCTCTTTAGGTAAACCTAGGAATGTGCTTTATTTAAAGCGATATTATGCTTAAAAGATTAGTGTGGAGATTTTTAGACTAGTTTCTTTCTAAGTTTGGTGTATTTTTAGATTAGGAATGCGTGCTTTACTTTAGAGAGTGTTTTTCATCATTATTCCTGCTTATCTTGATTTTACTCTTGATATTGCAGATGTCGACGCCTCTCCAAACATACATCAGTTTTGCTGATGGCGCTTGTCGTAGTACACGGAACATCTCTTCTGCAGTTTGGGTTATATATTCGCCCTCTGACGAGTTAGTATCTATGCATGGGGTAAGCCTCGGTCAAACAACGAACAACATTGCAGAATACAGTGCAGTGATTGAGTTATTATCTGAATCCATTTCATTTGGAATTTGGAGTTTGATTGTTAGGTTAGATTCATAACTCGTTATATTACAGCTTAATAGAGTTTATGCCATTAGAAATCTAGTGTTATTGTGATTATTTTTTAGAGTCCGTCTCTTGGAACGAGAATTTGATTACATCGAATATCAGCACATCCAAGATATTTAAATACATTAGCAGATGCAGTTGCTTCTTGAATGTTAAATAGACATTTGCATTAAATCAAACAGTAAATTAACAAAAAAACATCCCATAACATGTTTTGCAAGATAACCAATAGTAGTGATATAGCATAGCATAGAAGTATGTCAAAATATACATCGTCTTTGATCATAGGTTAAAAAACACCTTATGATCGGCAAAAATGATAGCACAAAGAAGTCCAAAAATGAGTCTACAAGATGATCATCCTATCACTGGTGATGATCACGATAAGACACCACTGCTCGGGCCACCCTACAAAGGAACCTCCTAAAAGGTCCTGGGACCCCAATCACATAGCACTATAACCTAAGAGGAATGTCATCTATGCTGGTCTCCGGAATATCTGTTGTCAAGCGCTCTTGATGACTCTCCAATTCGGACAAGGTCTCTGCTGATTGGTCCCGTGGGGTCAGTGCTGCGGCAGCTGGCTATCTTCTATCATAAGGCTGGAGAGTAGCTGGTCGTCGTGGACCCACATCTGCATTTAAAACTTTTTACTACCAGTTTTTGGACGATTTAAAAAAAATATATAATTTAAAAAATGTTGAAAACAATTTTACCTATATCATCTCATTGCTCTCTTGGTGGAAAAGCCATGTTTGGATCACCACGATAATCCATCCCAGCATATGGAAAATCTTGAATCACAAAGAGTTGGTTCTCTAACCAACGAAAATACTCATGTGAGAATCAAACGACCTCGGTGCCCTCCTCATGATGGCAGGCCATGACTGCAACCCAGCGCATAATCTTGGGATCTCGGGGAAGTCCAGCCTCAACGGTAAGTTGTTGTGGAACCAGCATAGGTACCCTCTCTAGGGAAAAACTCACAACTAAGTAACCATATCCAAAGTTCTTTAGTTGTCCATTCTTTGCCCTAGTCAATTGGCCTTTCACATTGGCCAATACAGCATCACACCAGTTGAAGATGGTGCCTCGGAAGCAGTCTACTGCCATGCGCATCTGGGAACCAGTAACTAAATGCAATGCTACGCTTTCGCATAGTCTGGTGACAGTAAATGCGATCACTTTAATTTCAAGACGGGTGATGGTCTTCACATCTATCCGTTTGTCCGTAGTTTGGATATTGCAAAACTCTAGTCGGAGACTAGTGACAGACTGGCCACCTGTCCTAGATCTGAATAGAGATAATCCTTCGCCTCTCTTCGGCAAACCAGTCAAAAAATAAATGTCCTCTGGCTCGATTTCAAGCTGGTGTCCTCCAATAATGAAACACTGGTCCTGCGTGCTCCACCTGTCTACTAGCCATTGTAGAAAGTCTACCTGTGCCCTCATGCCAAGTATGGCCCAAAATTTAAATAGACTGCATGCTCTCAATGCCTCTAATGAAGATGGATGGAGTAATGTGGCTTGATCCACATCTTCGTGTTCTCTTTCCCGCCAAATAAGCATCTTGTCTATCTACATTGCAAAATAGGTGGTTTAGAACATTTCAATCTGAAACTTGTGGGGAAAAAATGAAGAAATTAGGGTTTTAAATCCGTGTTCCGCGGGGTTTGCACCCATTCTTTTAGAGACAGTGCGTAGTTGTGCACTTTTCCTTAAGAACAAGTGCGGCACCCCGACTTTTCCCTGTGCACGGAAAAATTAGGGTGCACAGGGGCCACATGGCACACCTACGCAACCGTCGCGGGCGATTTTTTGCCCAAATTTCTTTCTAAAAATCAAATTTTAAAGCCTAAAACAAAATTTCAAATGGATGAAATGCAAGTTAGGGACGATGTGGATTACCCGGAGAAGACGGTTCTCGATTCCAGCAGTCATATTTTCCGCAATCTTCACAGGAAGTTTTCTAACCAAAAGATCTTACTTTTTTACTCCAAAGCCAAACGGTGAAAATGAACTTGTAAAAGCCCTTTTTATAAGATTTTTTGAATAAATAATTTTTTTATTTATTTATTTTTCACTTTGAAAATGTCACTTTTGCTACATTTTTATTAATTTTTAAACATATATGAGTAATGTTTTGCAGTTTTTGTGTAGAATATCGAGTGTCCAGGGAGAATTGGTCATTTTCAACAAAAACACATAGGAGTCCTCTTTAAGCTCTTTTCTGACTCGTAAAATATGAAAAGATTGCCGAGTTTTTCTTTTTAGACTCGTTAAAATGGAATTAAAAAGAGGGTCCACTTACAACTCTTTTCTGACCATATAAACATGAAAAGATTGCCGGACTTTTGTCATTTCGAGTTTGATATTGGTAATAAAACGACGTGTTTTCGATCGCTTTTTTACTTTTTTAGATTGAAGGCACTAATTATGAAAAGTGTATTCCTTGATCGTAATGGTCAAGCGGTTCTCTCAAGTATTATTTTATACTTTTTCAGGCTTGGGAGACACAAATTTACGAAAAAGGACAACCATGGAGTTTTCTTAAGTTTTTCTTCTGACTCCCTAAAATTGGAAAACGCTGAGTTTCTCCTATACTGGACTTGTTAAAATTTAATAGTAAAGGACTTGTTCAATTACAAACAGGAACAAACCACTCCTTCTTAGGGTTCGAATCTAAACTAAGTTGGACTCATCTGAAGGATTATCTTATAACCAAGCAAATGTTATCCTTCTCAAGCTTGTCAAAAATAAAGAGGTACTTGCCAGAAATGGTGGGGGAAAAGAGAGAAAAATGAACATGTTTGTTGTACTTTGTGTTTGAAAAAACTTTCCATCACTCTTGAACACGTCACTTTTATTCACCTGGGTTGGGAAATCCTTTACCTAACAGCTAATCAAGCCACATTGAAAGTCTTCAACCGGTTTCCAGGTATTAGCTTTGGCTCAATTGTCACCAAGCCATCTGTCGTGTCGTTATGTGTTCAAGAGGTCTGTGCAAATAAACCATTCACCTGCAAAATATCTGTCATCCATCATTGACCATCCCTGAGTTAGTCCTTGCCAAATATATTTCTTCAGACTTTATCTATGATTTCGTGTTATGGGCTTGCCTATGATAGATCGCTTTCTATCGACTTCGACTCATTATCTAGAAAGATGATTTAGAAATCGTCAGTACCTTGGAATCTGCATGCCTCAATGGTAGGTTTCTCGCCTTTGACGACAGGTTGCATCATTGACCTTCGATCAAAGGATTCTGTGACGTGTTCGACATCGACTCATTCATTCACATTTCATGGATTGTACTGAGTACTTTGAGGGCCATTGACATTACTGGTGGTTCCTCTCACACTTGTTAACAATTTACATCATTGACTGGTAATCAAGTGTTTTCTACCATGTTCGACTTCGACACATTCATTCACATGGATAGAATTGTACAAGTTCGGGAAGTAGAAATGAAGACCTCGGATCTAGTTTCCACCATCCAGGCTGCGAGGAATTTTGTTATCATTATATAGTGGACTATTCATAAACAGATGGTTGCGCCTATACTGTGTCCATATGTCTCTACTTGTGATGTAATAGGAAATCATTCTTGTATCAGAACAGTTTTAGATAGCTCTTAGTTGGTTTTGATCTAAGTATGGGAATGCCTACCTCAGCAATGATATTTTCACATATATATATTTTGTGTTGAATGTTTTTTATAGGTTCCGACCAGGGTATCCATAGGAAGATCCTTGAAATGATAAAGTCCTTCACTCTTCTTAGATGATAAAAAATTATCCTGATCTAGCCTCCGGTGATCCAACTCTACTTTCGCTAGGTGTGACAAGAGCTCGCAACCCTTCAAGTTAACTTGGTGTAAATTCAGGAGGCTGCCC
Source organism: Pinus taeda (assembly GCA_000404065.3). Classification (NCBI taxonomy): domain Eukaryota; kingdom Viridiplantae; phylum Streptophyta; class Pinopsida; order Pinales; family Pinaceae; genus Pinus; species Pinus taeda. The sequence continues at coordinate 12,582 of APFE031294689.1, forward strand.
CCGAAGTTGACGAGATTGTCTCGGTAATTCATCCATGATTAATTATTTAATTACTTCACACGAAAACAAAGAAAATCTCAAGAAAACCACCTAAAGTCTTTAAAGAACCAAACAATTTGAAGCACACACCTAATAAATCTAGGAGATCAAACCACACACAAACAATATCTTTCCAGATCGAAGACACTAGTTGGTGACGAAATCCTACGTCGCAGAATTTAATACAGAAATGGCGGTTGAAACAGTTACCCCACAACCTGCTTAATGAAACAGACTGGCACAAGTTTCTCCACTATAACCATCTCGAGTGAAGATAACCCCTCAGAGAGTCCAAGTGAGTCTAGTCGACGTCTGCTCCAGGTACAGTGGGATCTTCCCTCCACCGTCACCTAGGAAAGAATCCTATAGATTATGGCTACTAAGGTTACCAACGGAAACAAATATACCTAGGGGAACAGTCTACGATCTGATACGCACGCAAAGGTAGAGTAACAAGCTCAATCCCATTGAAGGCTCCTTGACATAATCCAAGGTTTACCAACAAGTGAGCCTAGGCTCCTCGACAATGGTCAATCCGAGGTTTACCATTTTTAATACGTGAATATCTTCTATCGTTCCCAATGAGGAAGGATTGATTCCCACACTGGTTCAGATATGATTTCGTGCTTCTCCTTTAAGAGGAGCTTTCCCAGAGCATAGATGTAACAATTGGAATTTCTCCCTACCGCAAGATCGACTACTTGTTTGTTTAAATTATCTTGGAGTGTTAATTACTCCCTACTCCAAGATACTAGCCTAAGCTATGTTGGTGAAAAGAGCCCTAGAAAATAAAAAGATTTTTAGATGGATTTTAATTAAGCGTTAATTTTATTTCTTGTTTCTTAAGTTAATGGGTGCGGAGATGAAACTTTATGGTGTGAAGACTCGACTCCAAAACAATAAAAAAAATGCACCTAAGATGATAAGCAATTCATTTTCTTTTCAATGAATTTCTAGCTAAGGAAGAGTTGAAAATGCAATTCTTTGAAAATCAAATCTTTCGCTTAACATACAACTGAAAGGAATTTTTTTGTCTTTTTCAAAGAACTTCAAAAACGAGACTACTAATCACGCTCACGGAAAATCCCTTTGCTTTTCAACAATTAAAAACTACAAGAACAAACAATTCTTTCAAGAGAGCTTTTAAGATTTCTGAAAAACTCTAAAAACTATTGAAAACAAATTTTTTAACAAGCTTCTATAATTTCTATGAAACTCAAAACTATAATCTAATCTTGAGATCTAAACAAAATGGATTGAAAATAAACTTGAAATGTTTTTGAGGATGCTTAACTTAGTTTTTCAGCTAACTAAGGATCAATTTGTTTAGATCAACAAACTAATCAAAAACACCCAATTATGTTTTAATAAAAAATGAAATTCGAAACTTTCAATCAAGTTTAATCAAAGTTTTGCAAAAGAGAAAAATGGGATCTAGCTCTCTTCAAGGATAGATTTCATAAATTAGTCAAACTCATCAAGAAGAACAGAGATACCAGGGTGATCTAAGGCTCTAAGGCTTTCGATCTCCGAGCTATTACGAAGACCAAGAAAAAATCAATCCAACAGGAAAAACTTCTAGAAAATCACTTCAAACAAGAATGCCAATGAAAACTAACGCATAAGGAACTTTTGTCAAGACAAGTGCAGATCTGGGCATAAACTAACAGCTATGGACAAAAACTAAACCTAACTGGGCAGAAGGATATTAGGTTTTTCAAACTTTTGATAGGGTCCGCAGGCTCCCAGTAGAACCAGGTGTGGTACCGCTCTGTGTTATATTGTAACAGTGCGGATAGGTCCGCACTGTACCTAACGCAGAAGGTGCAGTCCTCTTCCAAAAAGCCGAAAAATAAAAATCAAACTAGGATCTAACAAGTACCCAATCCCACACACATCAAGGCAAAATCAGAAACCAAAAATCAAGTTTCTCAAGTCAAAGCAAAGACAAATTAAAAACCAAAACCAGTCCCCAGCGGAGTAGCCAATTTGTTGGCCGGATAAATCGTTCTTGTGGACAAGACCGATCTCCCTAGTATCAACTGATATCTAGAAACAAGCAGCACAAGAAAATCTACTTTTCTCTAAACATGTTTCAATTCATAAATGAAAACTAAGAGGTGTAATAGACCCTATCTCGATCCAATGCTTGTTTGTGGCAGCTTTGTTCCAATAGCTTCAAGCAGTTCCCTTTTAATAACGTGCATACACAAACAAACACACATCAAAGAACACCTGCATAGATAATATAATAAAACATGTTCATTATGAAGATCAAGGAGCTCATAAAATAAAACATTAGAAACAGTTCAATGAGAAAATTAAACTTGATTGTATTAACTTTATGAATAAAAGAACCTTACAACCTTTGCCTTGATGTTGCACAAGTTCTTTCCAGGATCCAGTAGGAATCTCCTCTACTTTGACAAGCCTCACTTACTTCCCAAATGAAATGAAAGGTATGTAATCTCTCCTCTCACAAGCTCAAAAAGGAAGTCTAATTTCCAGCAGCACTTACCCTGAAGAATCTTCAGCTTTCAACCTCCCTTACAACCAGCCTAATGCCTGAAATTATAGTGCAAATGGAGGAAGTTGCAAGTCCACCATTGAAGGGATAAGTTCCTCCTTCAATGGAATAAGCACCTCATATCATGGAGTTAGCTCCCTTAGTTATGGAATGGATGAATCAAGGTGGAGCGGACTTGCTAGTGTAATATTCCTTCTAGAAGTGTCCATAAGTGACCCAAGGTGAGTTTTTAAGAGAGAAATCACGCCTTTTTAACTTTTACAGGGTTTCGCACCTATCACTTAATAGACAGAGCGGTTAGGTTCGCAGGGGACATGACCATTGGGTGCGGTACCGCAGGCAATGCTAGGAGAAAGTACGAAAATAGGATTTGAGATAGTTTTAAGGTCTTTCTCCCATTTTCAAGGCTTGACATGAAGAGCTGAGGCTTAAGACTTGCAAAGAAGGTATGTATGAGTGGTGATGGACTCACACAAACTATAGAAAGTCATGGTGAGAATTTTTTGTGTAACATGGAGCTTTTGGAGAGATGTGTGGAACCCAACAGATAATGAAATACTAGGATGAAGCTGGTGCATGTCTGAGGGAAACTAAAGGTAAGAGTATGACAATCGACTAAGTTGGTTGGGTCCAATAATGTAAATGGATGGTGGTAGGACAATCATGAGAAAGTTAACAGGAAAGGTAAAGTGAATGGTTGTGAGGCATCTGATTCCTTGGATAAGTAAGGAACAATTTTTCTCAATGTTGTGCATGTGTGCATGAATAAATGAAGTTATCTTAACCTTGGCCTTATAGTATTTGGTAATTATGTTGTGATCATGTTTATGCTAATGTTTATATATATGCATGTATATATGTATGTATGCATGTCATTGTCTAACTAGATCATGATTGTTTTATGTTGATGTTTATATATATATATATATATAGTTGTTTAAGAGGGTCATTAGGAATCATTCACGTGGAGGAACTGATTGCTTATGCAGGTGAATGGCATGAATAAATTCTTGGTTCATGAGGAATCATGTGGGAAGAGTAGTCTGACAGATCTCTGAGGTTAGTATCATGTGGATATGAATTGATATTATGTGATTATACTATGTCTATGTTTATGTTATGGACATGCTAATGCTGAGAGATACATCAACGAAATGAAAACAACGTGATCCACGACATGCTATAATAAGCATGGATGGCAGAGAGACACTAAAAGAAATGTTTCTTGGTAGAGGCAATGTGATCTTGAATGTGCAGTGCTATTGTTGTGTATATGTCATGCATATTTTATATTCAGTTATTTTACCTATGGTGTTGTGTGCATATTACATAAGAAGTGCTAGGTATAGATGGTTCCATGCAAATGTTGGATATGTGGTGATGTGTACACATCGTACTGTGCACATGATGGATATGCAGTGTTGTGTGCATATGGTGATGTGGCATGTTGGATATGCAGTTCTGTGTACATATGATGCTATGTACATGTTGTATATGTCGTGCTATGTACATATGGTACTGTGTGCATGTTGTACAAGTGGTACTATGTACATATGGTGTTGTGTGCATGATTGTACATGTGGTGTTGTGTACATGTTGTACATGTGGTGTTGTGTACATGTCGTGCATGTGATGCTGTGTACATGTGGTTTCATGTATATGTTGTGCATGTGGTACTGTGTACATGTGGTATTGTGTACACAATGTACAAGTGGTGTTGTGTACGCGTTGTGCAGGTGGTGTCATGTACATGTGATGTTGTGTAGGTGGTGTTGTGTATAGGTGGTACTGTGTACATGTTGTACATATGGTACTGATGTACATGTGGTATTGTGTACATGTTGTATATGTTGTGTTGTCGGTATGTAGTACTATGTATGTGCATTGTGTAGTCATCGTATCATGACATATGTATTCATTGTGTTGTACTTTGTATACATATTTGTATTGTGTTGTACACCTGGTGTAGGTGTATGTATTTTTTTGTGGCATATACCATATGTAGGAGTATGTATTGTGTTGTGTTGTACAATGGGTGTAGATGTATGTGTGGTATGTCAGGTGTAGGTGCATGTATTGCATGGTGCTGTATGTCACATGTGGTTGGATGTGTGTGATGCACACTATGTGTATGTACACATGGTTTATGATAAGGAACTAGGTGTTTGTCGGGTGTGGCAACCGATCTAGTGTGCGTACAGAATAAAGACAAAAGTAGAAGCTAAGGATTGATTAAAGGATAAGTATCAATATTTTATTATGCATGTGATTTATGGTTCTGGTCTATGATGATTATATGTGATCTATGATTTTGATTTATGATGGTTACATGTGATTTATGATTTTGATCTATGACGGTTGTGTTTTGAGCTAACTTGATGTGATATGTTTATACATGATGATTTGGTCAAAGATGCTAGTTTGACTTGTTGTGACAACAAGCAAATAGAATTGCAAGTGTACCTTGTTGATGAGCCACCAATGAGGTATGATTTGAAGCTATTTCAATTTATTTTGAATCTAATGGAAATTATGTACTTGGTATAGGAAAACATGAAATACTCGGTTGTGTGGTCAAAACTGATGGCAAGCATTAGCAACAACAACAAAAGGAATTGGAACATGCAACAATATGTTGGTAAAGCATTCAGGAGCAGTGCCATTGTGGGACACTGGTACCCAATAATGTCCATTGGTTTCCATGAGAATTCAATTGGTATGATGGCTTTAAGGCAGGGATATGCCTTGGTTTTTGGACCTTCTGATGCAAGGAAACCTTGTGGACGGATGGACCACTCGGGATGGGGGTACCAACAGAACTTGGAAGTTGTGTGACTGCATGGAAGGGGGTGATCAGATTGCCCGAGGGACTGTGTAGTAGAGAAGGGAAGATCGAGGTTGGATATTATTTGGTCATTAGCATTGCCATATGGAATCAGATCCACATTGGGAGTGTGCCCTGGAACAATGAGTGAATAACTGTTCATTGAGAGGACAAGTGGCGCAAGATTATAGCTCTAGACATTGGATGCAGATTTGACCTTGTTGTGGATTTTAGACTTCCTGTGAAGGAGGTGAATCTTGGTATTACTTTGAGGGTGGAGGTGTGAGCTTTTGGATTCCCTTGTTGTAGATGCATGCATCGTATCATTTTTTTGTTGGTTGATCAAATGTGCATATGTAACATAGTTACCAATCAAACGAGAAATATTACCTCAAAATGGGTACTCTAGCCCAAAAACCCCAGAAAAACATTAAAAACAACCAAAAAATGAAAATTGTATATGTTAGAACGATGTTTTTTTTAGGGTCATTTTTCAATAGATTTTTTTAATGGAAGTAAAAGCCATTTTTTTTGGCAAAATGGATGAAAAAAACACCCTTAAAAAAATAAGTGTTGATTTTGGAATAACAAAAAAAATTGAGTTACAATGTTGACATTTTTTAGCAATGGAATTAAATATAAAATATCTAGACTTTGAAAAATTGTAAAATTCCAACAATTCTCGAACATGATGTTAAAGATAAAATATTATATCAAAATCCTAATAATTTCAACAATTTCCATCCATGTTGTTAAAGATCAAATATCTTGACTCTAAAAAACCCCGAAATTGTAATTGTTTTCAACCATAGCATTAAAGATAAAATATCATGACTTAGAAAAAATTAAAATCTTGACAATTTTTCAACCATGCAACTAAAACCAAAGATTATGACTGCAAAAGAATTTCAAGTTTTCAAAATATTTCAAGCATGACATTATGGAAAATTTTTATGACAAAAAACTTTAAAAATGAACACATGAATGAAAGAGTTATTATACCAAGAGTAATTCATTCTTTAAATGCTAAATATATAGCGATTTTAAAATCTTAGCATAAGACAACTTGATACATTGCAACAAAAATTTAAAAATCAACCATCAAATTGACACACGGTGTAGGTAAACTCAACCTGTTGTAATGAAAACTTAAAGACCAACCAAGGAATTGATAAATTGTGAGGGCAAACTCGATTCATTATAATGAAAATTTTAAAATTAACTATCAAATTGCACATAATGGGATTGGGGTTGCTAGACGAGCATCGACACAAACCCTGTAGGAAAAAAACAAAAAAAACAAAAATTCAAATATTAAAAAAAGATAAAAACAATAAAAAATAATACAAAAAAAGAAAAAACAATATATTGATAAAAAGAAAAA
>APFE031294693.1:2503-34970 GCA_000404065.3 Pinus taeda
AGAAATGGTGCACAACAATGCTTCCACATCCTCATCCTTTCTTGAGAGTGCATCTGCCACCACATTTTGCTTCCTTTCTTGTAGATGATTTCAAAGTCATAACCCAACATCTTTGTGACCCACTTTTGTTGCTCTTCAGAGGATAATCTTTGTTCTAAAAAGTATTTAAGGCTATCATTATCCGTTTTTACCTTGAAGTGTCTTCCCATTAGGTAGGGTTGCCATTTCTTAAGTGCATGGAGTATTGCCAACATTTCCTTCTCATAAATAGCTTTGTGTAAAAACTTTCCCTTGATTGGACGACTTTCAACAGCAATGGGTCTTTCATCTTGCATTAAAATAGCACCAATTCCATTTCCTGAAGCATCACATTCCATAATAAAGGTTTTGAAGTCTGGTGTAGCTAAGACCGATGCTTGGCACATTGCCTCTTTAAGATGTTCAAAGGCCTTTGTTGCTTCCGGAGTCCATGAAAATGAATCTTTCTTCAGTAATGTTGTTAGAGGTGCTTCTATTCTCCCATAATTCTTAACAAACTTGCGATAATACCCTGTCAACCCGAGAAATCCTCGCAGATGCTTTATGGATGTGGGGATTTTCCATCCCTTAATGGCTTTAATTTTGCTAGGGTCTACCTTAACTCCTTCATGAGATACAATATGACCCAGATATTCCACCTCTTGTACTCCAAAGAAACATTTGGATCTTTTTGCATATAATTGTTTTTCCTCCAATAGTTGTTGCACCCTGTCAACATGTTCAACATGATCCTTCCAAGACTTGCTGTAGATTAGTATATCATCAAAGAATACTAACACAAATTTTCTAAGGAATGGTTTGAAATTGAATTCATCAAACCTTCAAATGTTGAAGGTGCATTGGTAAGGCCAAAAGGCATGACCAAAAATTCATAATGACCCTCATGAGTTCTAAATGTTGTTTTCCGAATCTCTTCAGTCTTCATTCTAATATGATGATATCTTCAACGAAGATCCAACTTGGTGAAGTAAATTGATCCATGCAATTCATCCAGTAATTCATCAATGACAGGAATGTGAAACTTATCTTTAATAGTCAGCTTGTTGAGCTCCCTATAATCCGAACACATGCACCATGATCCATCCATCTTGTGCACCAATACTATTAGAGCAGAGAAAGAACTTTGACTCGATTGAATTATACCAACCTCTAGCATTTCTGCAACCATACGTTCAATTTCACTCTTTTGGGCATAGGGATATCTGTATGGCCTTATGTTTGGAGGAACACTTCATGGAATCAGATGAATAGCATGATCATGATCATGAATAGGTGGGAGACCTTTGGGAGTCTCAAATACCTTGGAATGATTGTCTAGGAATTTTTGGAGATCTGGAGAAATAGATGATTCCAATGTGGAAACATCTAGCGAACATAATTGTGCAATTACACCTCTTTGTTCCTTTTTTAGAAGCTTTGTCATACCGTTAGAGCTAATCATCTTTCCTGGTTTCCCTGCAATATCCCTTAATTAAACTTCCTTTCCTTCCACAGAAAATTTCATGAAAAGTTCTTCAAAATTAAAAGCTATTGTACCCAAGGATTGTAGCCATTGGACTCCTAATACAACATCAGCACCTCCCATTGGAATGGAAAGCATTGGGCTAGTCAATACATATTCTCCCATGGATCGCTTGATATTATGGCACTTTCCAAAGAAAATTATTGTTCCTCCATTTGCAACCATCACTTGACACTCTGGTGCTATATATAAGAAGCAATTCAATTCTTTTGCTACCTTACAATGAATAAAATTGTGGGTACTTCCTGAATCAATCAACACTATTACCTTTTTCTTCTTGATTTGTCCTTCTATCTTGATGGTTGAGGAGTGGTAATTCCTGCCAATGCATTACAAGATATCATCGGATTCATTTGTTCTTCATCTAGGCTTTGTTCCTGGAATATATCCTCTTCTTTTGACCTTTCTTGCTCCTTTTCTTCTTCCTCTTCACAATCTATGTATAATAATTTCTTCTCAGCAACACTTATGACCTTTAGTGTATTTGCTATCACAACTGTAACAAAGCCCTTTTGCTCTTTTTTCTTCCAATTGTTGTGGTGTCAACCTTATAGTTGTGGAAGACTAGCGGCAACACCACTTCCGTCTTTATAGATGTGAGTGGTATGCTTCCTGGTTGCCATAATTTTGCTTTCCATTTTTCTTGCTAACCTGAATGCCTTCTCTAATGAATCAGGTTCCCAAAGGCGAACATCATGTTGGATATTATCCTTTAAAGACCCTATGAACACATCAATCCTATGCTCCTCTGGAATATTTTTTACCCTTATGTTCAATTTTTGGAACTCCTCAATGTGCTCCATTATTGAACCCTTTTGTTTGAGACTTATCAATTGGCTTAAAAAAGTGTTGCTTTTTGTATCCTCATAATGTGCTATCAATTCTTCCATAAAAATTGCCAAGTGATAATTTGTTTACAAGAGCAAAGCAATTGATACCATACAAACTGATTTGGTTCCAAAATATAAAGTTGCAATACGTACCTTTTGTGTGTTTTGCACATTATTGAGATTGAAAAATTGCTCCATCTGTAATATCCATGTTGCGGGATCCTTGCCATCAAACTTCCTCATATCGATTTTTGGAATATGGTGGGTCTTCGATCCCACATTAGAGTATATGATATCATGATTAACATTTCTTTTGTTCGCATCATGAGTTTCATTTACTACCTTTTCACCATTAGTAAGTATTTCTTGTAGAAAATTTGTCAAATTTGTCTTCAAATCTTCCATGTCTCTCTTCAAGTCTGTCTTCAAATCTATCTTCAAATTGTCCATCTTAGTTTCCACTCCCTTTACCTTAGCTTCTATTAGCTTTTGTGAGAGTGACATTTGTTGCACTTGGTCTTGTAATTTTGATATATCATGTAGCATTTCTTCCTCTTCTTCATGAGTCATGCTAGAGCTTTCAGGTTCCTTACTAGGTGTTTGCATTTTGTTTTCTCTGGGCATTAGTTACCGATAATAATTCTCTACTATGCCCTTTGAATTCCTTCAAAATAAATTTTCAAACCAAGCTTAAGCAAAAATTTAAAAAAATCTACACACCTTTTTTCACTTTATAGGAGCTTGAAATTGTCATTGATGTATCCTTGTAAATTCAGATCATCCAATTCTAAAATTCTAAAATGCAGTAGCCCTCTGTGTCCTCTTTCGAATGCCACCAGTGTTATCCAAATTGGATTCTCCAAGAAAGAGTTATGCGAAATCTCCCACATTGACCTGATTATAGACTAATTCAGTAGAGCGAACTTGTATGATGTGCCATGAGTCATTGTTTCGACCTTTGGTTTTCACAAATATAATAAAGAAACTGCAGTCCATCCTCTTTTTGTACCTTCTTACGAAATTTCAATCCGATGCTCAGAGAGAAAGTTATGACAATTTTCCCCAGGTCACCTGTTTGGAATGTAATTCAGGAGTCTGCAAAAAGGCCAAATTCCTCAGATCATATCTCTTCAAATATAGCATGAAAATCTTTGAAATTAGGACCCAATATTCAGAACGATTTCTTCTCAAACGGGTTTTTGTTTTAGCTTCTGAAATGTCGCAGAAAAAATGTTATAGCTAAAATGCCACGATGACCTGTTTGGAGCAACGAAACCCTAGAATCCAAAGCTCTGATACCAAATGTTATGAAACCAGCTCAAGAAAAGATAGAAAAGATAGATCAACGCCTTAGAATTCAGTCTCTTTGAGGGGGAAACCACCTTTACATTACATAAATGAATAATTCTTGGATGATTCAAATGATAAAACCTCCCTTCTATAGATAAGAGTCTAAGGAGTCACAATATAACGCAACCGACCTAACAATAATAATATAAAGCGACAAAAATAACAACAGAGGGATTCTATGGGGCACAGTAATAACATTATGGGGACAATAGGGGAACAACAATATTAATAAGGGGTACGACTACAATAGTAATGTGGTAATCACTAGTATTATAGGGACCCAACATGCTCCCATCACTAAGTTTAACTTTCATTAGATTTATATTGAATAGTTGTCACATGCATCAGTATTCAATCATCTCATAACCAAAGATAACCCTTGCAATAATAATCATATGCTTAGAGATTTGAAAAAATAAAGAGTAAAGAGATAACATATAGAACATCCCATGCAATTGAATCAGACCAGAGTAAATGAAAGAATTTCACTTCGAAAATCGAACACCACCACCCAACCTAGAACTGACTTCCTCTAGTTCCCCCTCGAGACGAGATTTATTGCCTGGATCAACTGCCTCTTGTTGATCACTTCAATGGGTATTTAGTACTCTCTTTCATGATATGGTTTCCTTTAGTGGTGTCCCACTTTTATGGATATTTTTATCCATTTGCCTGGGATTTTCTCAAAAAGGCTCGCCTTTCTCTCCCGTGAGGCTTTTCCTCATAAAATATTTCTTTTCTCTCACATAAGGCTTGTGTGTTTTTCTTAAACTTAACATATTTCTCCAACTAAGTAACTTTACATTATCTTTATTTATTTGGTAATAAAATATTCGCTCTCATTTCTACACCTCCGACCTAGCTTTTCTGATATAACTCAATCTTAGGTTAGGTCAGGCATCATACCAACAGAATGTTGCATATAACTGACGAGTGTTACAATAATGAGTATATTGTTGTAATGATTTCAAGTTTTATTGTTAACTAACTGAGTGTCTTAAAAAACTTGGATTTACATTATTTACCATTTACAATTTTAGCAATCTACAAAACAAATAAAAAATATGTATGAATTTTATTAAAACAAATTTTGGACTAAGTTAAAGAAAAAATTATATTGATTTATTTTATTATGATTTTTTAGTTGTTATTATTTTAATAAAGTATTTTCAATTTTGTGATTTTTTGTTTTTTAAAGTTATATAAAAATTCAAATACATTTTATTATTTTAATTAATAAATTTAATTGAATATTGAAATACAAATTTAGCAAAATAATTAGTTCTTTATAATACATGTAAAGTTAAAATCACATGCTTAAGAGATCAAATTATGATAAAGATGGTATTTGGTCTCATACTTAAAATTAATGTTAAATATTAATAAAAAGTATATAACTTTACCAGAGGTAATTTAGAAATGATGATAAAAAACTACAATAGCTACATGATGAGTTATAATGCCTTCTAAATATTGTTGTCATCTTGATTGCCTATAAATATTGTTGTTTTGACTTGGAGCCTTGTGAACTTTAAAGTTATCTTTCCCATCTTATTCAAAACCTCACTAGCCACATGATGGGCTATAATGCCTTGATAAATAATGGTGTGAAGTTGATTGCATATAATTATTGTTGTGATAACTTGAAGCCTTGTGAACTTTAAAGTGAAGATACTAGTTAGCTTGCATAATATTAGTTACAACATTATACAATAAAAAACTAATTTTCTTCTCGAATATATATATATATATATATATAAACGTTAGTTTTTCAAATAATTGTACGAAGGCCCGCAGGGATTTGGTCTCGTGGCCAGCCAACTGTCTGCTAAGTTGTTCGTGCTGCTGTGTAGGTTATGAGTTCAAGTCTCATATTATCTTGAGGGTCCATTCTCGTGCACTAGATGGTTCCTCCCAGCGTTTAGAGTGGTAGCCGGTGGGATTCGACCCCATGTAACACAAGTACGATACCAACGCAGTCGTTGATTCTACTAGATATAAAAATAAATAAAATAAATAAATAAATAATCGTGAGAGGAAAACATAAAAACATATGAAAAAATTAAAAAAATTCCTCTCATTATCTCTTTTAAGATAATCATAATAAATTAGCATCTATTTAATAATGATCACGAAATGACCTATATTAATTAATAATTATTATAATTAAAAATATTAATTATTAATTAAAATCAGAATTATAATCATTACAATATTGGTCATAGTTATAAAATTAAAAATATTTGTAAAATAAAATAAACCGTGCTATTTCCATTGCAGCATATTGTTAATCGATTTTGTTTTCGCAATAACTTCATGGGATGCCATCTACGTCTTTTTTTTCTTGGTCACCCCGCACTCCACTCTTGAAAATTAGAAAGGATACCGCGTCAGGATCGGTTTTAAGCGAAAAATGAAGGATTGTGTCTGACAAATATATAAGAAAGCTCAGCAAACATGATTTTCAATTACCGTGAGAACAATTACTTTATTTTGCATGCAACTAGGGAATTGTTGATATTTTAAGAGAAGTACTCTTAAGTATTTCATTTCAATCTTCCACTATTTGTTGTATACATACAAAACGCTCGATCTTCCCACATTGATGAAAAGAGATCTGGGTATACGCCAGAATATCCTTTCTTAACCAATTCTTAACCAATTCTCAATTGATACACACGGAATTTCCACGAACCAGCCAACGGTTTATACGCTCGGGTCATAAATTGTTAAAGAATTCACAGGACTGCTATCAAATAGATTCAAATCGATTCATTTAAGGATTCCGCTGTACATGCAAACAAGGTCAGCGATTTTATATGCAACTGAACTATTATTTCCTTACGGCTATACCCAGTGTTTTAATCACCTGGAAAGAGCACAGTTCCATCATAATATGGACCCTACAACAATCTGTTTAATACACACACATGGTCCTTCACAATACAATCAACACATATATAACTGCGCATCCACCGTCTTGAAACTCAACAATTCAAACAACATATATACCTTCAACGACTCTTGAATATATATACCTTCAACATATATAGCAAGGAAGTAGAAACCTTCACTACAAATATACCATACATCCGCTATGTGAATGGATGCACACGGCTATTTAAATGTGCATACACAGTTTTTAACTCAACAATACAACCATATATATAAATGTCTGCACCATAGATTTAATACGCACCACGAGTTTCACATGCCATAATTATAATCATACCCAGGTTATGGCGCGCGCTTAATTCAATTTTACACAGGTTTTAATCCCACGTTTCAATGCCACGGTGTTTTCAATGTAAACCACAGTGACAATTCTGTTGTCCGTATAAAAGTCACGCACATCTACCGGTCTACCATTCTGAACGCAAGGTATTTATAATTTACCACAGGCATACAATACGTTTTCTATGGAAATAGTGCACACACACAACAACTTTTTTTAATATGCACATACAATCATGAGGTTAACAATACCAAAACAACTTTATATATGAGCTGCATAGAAAATTCACACACAGTCTTTACATAGCCAAATATATATATCGCCCTCCACAGATACGTGCGCTCTTCCTCCATCATTCAAGACACTAATTTTTTTTTCATTGAAGAGCTGCCATTCGACTCTCTGCTCTACTTGGTCGCCCAAGTCTTTTTTTTTTATTTACATGGATAATCTTACCCATTACAAAAGCAAACTTTTTACATAGTAAATTTAGGCTTTTTTACAACTTCTCTATATGTGAAGAGATAGCAAGTTTTATTACTTTTATGCTATTTTTAAACTATAAAACATAGAAACTTCCGGCTTTTTTTTTTTGTCTGAGTGGCATGCACCTACATCAGACTCCCAAGGTTGAAAATGATCATGATCTCCTGATCATGTGTTTTAGTCGTTGTTCTTGTCTTCCAGGGTCCCACACTTTGTTCTGCAACCATCCAAATTCTTTATTCCTTTGTTGCCGCTGCATTTCTATTGTCATTTCCTCCATTTTCTTCTTTCTGTCAATCAGGTTCAAGTTCTGATCGATCTTGCTTGCTGCTATCTCTATTTTCCTCCATTTGGATTGTTGCATCATCAGCTGCCATATTTCTTCAATTTCTATGTCGAGCTTACTGCTGTTGTTCCCAATTTCTGTTGATTCAGCTGCTACCATAGATGTTGCTGCTACCGCCATAGATGTTGCTACCTCCCAAGCTTCCTGTCCCTCTGCAACATGCTTTGGCTCATCACCTGTAAACACAATCAAATTGTTAGCATTAAAATCACAAGAGCCACTGGTCTTATTTGTCAATTCAGTCACTGACTTTTCTCTCTGCAGCTCCAAGTCTTTTTCAGGACTCAAAAAATCTTCATTAGCTTTCTCCTCAACTTTCTTTGGCAATCTTTCAGCATGCTGATTTATATTCACCATGAGACTGTCAGCTAGTCTCGCCTTCTTACCATCTCCTGCTTCATGACTGTCCTTCATGAAAACTTCCCTGCCTTGTTTCCTCAGCAAATTAACCTGTGCATAAGTTCTCTGTCTTTCCAGTTCTCTTCTCTGAAGATCTAGTTTCCTGTATAATTCAATAACTTCATTAGGAGTAGATTTTGGAAACTTCACATAACCTTTTATACCTTCAACAACTTTTGAGAAATCTTCAGCTGGTCCAACATTCTGATTAGACTCCTTCTTCGTGAAAATATCAGCCAATTGTCTTTCACCTGCAAACATACACAAATTTTCAGATTTAAAACCATGTGACCCTTTGGTCTTACTTGAAGTTTCAGTCTTCAAGTCTTCATCTTCACTATCTCTCAGAAATTCTCCTTGTTCCATTCCAACTTCCTCTTGACTCATCTTCTTTACATTTACATTGGCATCCTCTTTCTTATGTCCTCTACTGTGGCTTTTTCCTGAACCTCTGCTATGACTATTTGTAGTCAGCTCCTTTGCAACAAGCCTCTGCAACAGCTAGTCCTCCTGGCTGCAATCTTACCTCACTAAGCTCTCCTCACTTAGACTTTTGGTAAGCACGGGTCCTCCATCTGGAACCTCTTCTTGAGCAACACCTTTGGTCCTTCTAGGCTTCTGAAATCTCCCACTCTCTCCTGAGGACGCCTCAGTTGTCCTCTCTATCCAATTCCTTATTGGATTCTTAAGGTTCACTGCCACTCCTCTGCAACCATAAACTTCAATTGATAAATTTCAAATAAAAAAAAATCATCTCACCTTTAAGATCTTTCCTGATCTTGTCTTCTTTCCACTACTGCAATATTCTTCACTTGTGTATGCTTTCATATCAGATTGAAAATCTGATCTTCATCATTCATCACACATTCAAAAATACATTTTAGTTCAACAAACCTTCTTGCATTCATTCATCCACCGCATGCAATTAATTTAACTTTAAAATAAAAACTTGAATTATCAAAGAGAGTTATTCCAGCTCTAATACCAACTTCCGCTGCTCCGAAATCCTTCTCTCCGCAGGAAACTTTCCCTGCTCTGATACCGCCTGATGAAAAGAGACCTGGGTATACGCTAGAATCTCCTTTCTTAACCAATTCTTAACCAATTCTCAATTGATACACACGGAATTTCCACGAACCAGCCAACTGTTTATATGCTCAGGTCATAAATTGTTAAAGAATTCACAGGACTACTATCAAATAGATTCAAATCGATTCATTTAAGGATTCCGCTGTACATACAAACAAGGCCAGCGATTTTATATGCAACTGAACTATTATGTCCTTACGGCTATACCCAGTGTTTTAATCATCTGGAAAGAGCACAGTTCCATCATAATATGGACCCTACAGCGATCTGTTTAATACACACACACGGTCCTTCACAATACAATCAACACATATATAACTGTGCATCCACCGTCTTGAAACTCAACAATTCAAACAACATATATACCTTCAACGACTCTTGAATATATATACCTTCAACATATATAGCAAGGAGGTAGAAACCTTCACTACAAATATACCATACATCCGCTATGTGAATGGCTGCACACGGCTATTTAAATGTGCATACACAGTTTTTAACTCAACAATACAACCATATATATAAATGTCTGCACCGTAGATTTAATACGCACCACGAGTTTCACATGCCATAATTATAATCATACCCAGGTTATGGTGCGCGCTCAATTCAATTTTATACAGGTTTTAATCCCACTTTTCAATGCCACGATGTTTTCAATGTAAACCATAGTGACAGTTCTGTTGTCCATATAAAACCCACGCACATATACCGGTCTACAGTTCTGAACGCAAGGTATTTATAATTTACCACAGGCATACAATACGTTTTCTATGGAAATAGCGCACACACACATCAACTTTTTTTAATATGCACATACAATCATGAGGTTAAAAATACCAAAACAACTTTATATATGAGCTGCACATAAAATTCACACACAGTCTTTACATAGCCAAATATATATATCGCCCTCCACAGATACGCGCACTCTTCCTCCATCATTCAAGACACTGATTTTTTTTTCATTGAAGAGCTGCCATTCGACTCTCTGCTCTGCTTGGTCGCCCAAGTATTTTTTTTTGTTTACATGGATAATCTTACCCATTACAAACACAAACTTTTTACATAGTCAATTTAGGCTTTTTTATAACTTGTCTATATGTGAAGAGATAGAAGGTTTTATTACTTTTATGCTATTTTTAAACTAGAAAACATAGAAACTTCTGGCTTTTTTTTTTTTGTCTGAGTGGCATGCACCTGCATCACACATCCTCCCTCAAATACACAACTTCTTGCATTTACCACTGAAAAACAAACTATATGCCAATTAAAAGGCCTAACTCGTTTTTGTGACTGCAATAGAACTCAGGTCACGAAGCCTAAAACCGACAGTATACATATGTTACCTACGTATATATATGTTATTTGTATTTGTCACATGAAGACTCAATTTTTATTTGTAATCCAAACCACAATATATATGTGATTCCCCTGGCATGGGCATTTCTATCTCAACGTGAATATACACTGCAAGGTATGAAAATATTAAAAGTACTCAATCACATTATTAATTAATTCCAAATAAGATATGATTCTAACAAATATTCATAAAATTATCTTAGAAAATTAAAATCAATTATTCATTAAAAAGAAATCATGAAGATAATTTTCAGAAAATAAAATAAATATGCAAAACAAAACATCTAACAGAACACTTTTCACACGCTAAAATACTTGGGAATACTCTTTCGAGATAAAAATTTCATCAAGACAGTTTCGTCAAATGTATACACAGAGTGGATTAATGAAGAAAATTATAACTTTCACATGGATAAAGAATGCATATGTAAACCCACTTTAGTTTCATGCATATGCTTTTTAACAACGGCCAAATTCGTGGCGCAGTGTAGAAAAAGCTCCCACTATAACTACCACATTCAAATTTACTTTCCCTCCGATTGAGACTGTAATGACACGTCATTGTTTATTATGATGTCAAAAATATTCCACCACTATATGGGACCACTACTTAGCACGAGGAGGATCTAAGGGACCACTATCCCACCAATATATGGGAGTCGGGGGACCACTACTGAGCACGAGGAGGATCTAAGGGACCACTATCACCCGTCATGGTTTGTTGTATGTTATGATGTATGTTATGATGTCAGACAATATTAGGCGACCACTATCACGCACGAGGAGGATCTTTGGGACCACTCTCACCGCTTCTTTCCTCATGTCAGAAAGATATAAGAGTAATTAATTCACATCTTTCATTGCAGAAACCGTAAAGGTTTGATTATGAGGGTGAATAATCATATTTTCACGTGGAGAGAGGGAATGATGTCATTGTCAAATTTCTTCGTGTCACATTATTAAATTTCTTTGTGTAACGGTGGGTATGCAGACTTATCGGTGGGTATGCAGACTTATTGAAGTGCTAAAAGACTATTTCAATGACACAAAGTTATAGATACATGGTTAGCGTTTAAATTTATTATAAAATTTAATTAAAGAACGTAGTTGATAATAAAATTATATTGAGCGCGACTTGTTATATTAATTTAGTTATAAATTTTTAAAAAATAAAATGTTTACATTGGATAAAATTAAATTATGTATTTTTAGATTTAAATTATATTTTATTTTTAATTGTTATATTAAATTATTTTACTTTCTAAAATTTAGATTATGTTTTTCTTTAATAAAATTTCTCACTATATTATATTTTTGATTTATTTCTTTTTTAATTTAACTAAATTGTGAATTCAATTTTTTAATAAATTTATATTCTAAAATAAAAAAATAATTAGATAATAGTTTTTAATTATTTTTTTAATTTAATATAAAAGTTTAATTAATCAATACTATGATTTTATTGTTGAAGAAGGAAACTCAAACTCGTTCCAAAACTTTCTACTAGATGCGATGGAAGTTACAGTCCACTTTCAGTGTAACATTATCCGAAAGTTTGAGGAAATCACCACACAATACAAGGCTTGTCATCACTATGTAACCTCGAGTTGAATTTGTTGAGTTTGGGGAAGCTAGAGTTTCCTCAAACTCAAGCTTAATGTCTATTTTGTTTTATTAGGCTCTACCCATTTTTATCTCATAAGAGTTTTGTCTTTTTGTATTTTGAAATAAATGTAAATGGAAGTATTAGCTCTGCTATACAAAGATCATCTCTTAAGGTCAGAAATGGGCTCAGTCTGCTTGATTGTGCATAAAAGGATTCCTAGCTGGTCATCTTTCTCCATCCCTTACTCTCCCGCCACCTCATTTTCTTAATTGCTTGGCATAAGCCCCTCTTCCTTAAGCCCCAGGCACTTAAACTCCATAACATGATCTTATCCATATAACCGCGCAGTCCACATAGGCGTTCCCTCTCGCATCAATCAAAGAGCATGTGCGTTAATCTCTGTTGTTCGATGGTCCATCACTGCAATCCAACGGCATTCGCCGTCCCCACAACCAAAACTTACCCGCGCATTAACCTGCGGGGAGAGTAGTTTCACATCAGTTCCATCCGACACGTGTTGTGTGCCTATTGCATCACTTCCCTGCGTATGAATACCACCCACCTCCGAAAAGCGATGCGATAAATACCGCTTACCGCTCGTCCGTAGTCTCCCACTCGTTATGGTCTGTGTACCTTCCACCCCCGATAACCGTTGGATCTATCCGCCCAAGATCCAACGGCTCAGGACTGTTGGTTCCCGCCTTCTCCTAATGTCTCCCGCCGATAGATCCCTGCCGTTCATTCGTTTAATCCAACAGCTGATTTTCTTCCTCTGCCCATCCTGACTATCCACGTCCAAGCCATTGTATGTTCACGAAGGACGAAGGTGGCTAGCTACCTGTACCCGGCACAGTCACTCTTCAACTACCTCATTCAAGCGCAATATGGCTGAAGGACGAGAAGGGCGATGCCAGATAAGAAATTCGCAACCAGAAGTTATGGAATTTCATGCATATTACACTCCACCTGATCAAGAAGTACAAAAAAGTATAAAAAAATATCAATTTTGTTCACTAAAGCCAACAGATTGTAGCAGAGACCCATATTAGATATTTAAAGTGGTTGGTGGTCCATTATGACCCCTCCATGCATAGAATAATAGAGCATTTTTGTAATCAAACTCTATATATACCCAAAAACACAATGTGATGAGGGTTGATGGTTTTGCTTCTGATGTAAGGTTCAACTTCTAGAGACTGTAACTACTTTGATACTTGCAGCGTATAGTCTTCATTTTCAGCTAATACAAGCTTCGTTTGTTATTAATTGCTCACTTTCCCCTTCTTCTCTGTTCTACGTTGTGCCTATTATGCATTTTTTCATGTGCTATTGGTATTTAGCATTTGAGGGGCTGTCATCCCACCTCTGTGTTAGAATATTCTATGTCTTATTGAATGTGTTATGCAGGCTTCTTTTTACTTAGTGCCAGAGAGCTGTCATCCTGTCTGTGCATTAGGAAATAGATTAGCAGACCTCTTTACTTGCTGCATCCGGCTATCACAGAGCCTTGTGCATCTGCTGGTGTGGTCATTATTCTCCATATTCACCTAACTCCTTGAGCTGTGAGCAATTGGTGGTCTAAAGCCTTGTAGTCTGGGGGTGTTCACCCATGTCTAGAGTTAAGTGTAGTAGAAGTGGTTATCTGGCTTGAACAAGCATCATTCCATCCATTCATCCATATCCAACATTTTGTTGAGTTTTTGGAATGTTCCCGAGCATCTTTGAAATACAACCTAGGAGAGTTTCTTGGGGTGATAACATTAATTGGTGTCATTGCCGGGGAGAGGAGATTGAAGCTCAGATTCCCTGGGAGATGACACAATTCCTGATTTTGATGATAGACAAAGTCTGGGCACATTTCTGGTTGTAATCATCTATCTGGCCACTCCGTTGGAGGAATACCAACCTTTGGCGACTCCACATTATAGTCCTGGCTCAGTTTGTGAAGCATACTCAAAGAAATCCTAAGAAATCACCAGCTGAACCGGTGCTTAACCTTGAGAAGATTGTCAAATCGAAGAAAACATCATAGAAAGGAGCATCAGGATCAGGTAAGCCCAAGAAATATTATGTATCTCTGCAAGAGAAGGTTATAGTTGAAAATACTCAATTTGAAGATCTAGAATCTAGTACTGCTAGTGAAGAATCAGCTGTAGAGATTTGTAAAGCTCCTTGTTCATTTAGTTCCCCTTTGGATCTTAGTCCAAAGATAGCATCCCATTCATTCCATCATATTCCTTTGCCTCTACTATCCATTTCATTGTTTCCCACTATTCAATTTACCAGTAGAATTCCACCTACTCCAGTCATGGCAGGTCAGCGAGCACCTACAAAGATGGAGAGAATCATTGCTGCTAGATATGGACCCTTGGTCTTGCCTGTCCCTTTAAATGCTACGCCTGCAGGAGAATATCATAAATACATGCCTAAGTTAACTAGTACAGATGGGGTAACAACTGAAGAACACCTTGAATCTTCCTATAGTTATGTTGGTAACCTGGATATTAGTGAGAATGATGAGAAGATGAGAATTGTTATTCAGAGCCTTAATGGAGAGGCAAGATAATGGTTCAGAGAGTTGACCCCTAGATCTATTATTGATATTGAATCCTTAGATGATGCATTTTTTAAGCACTGGGGAGATAAAAAAGACTTACTATATTACCATACTGAGTTTCGTAACCTGAAGAGGGAGAATGGGGAATCATTGTCTGATTTTAATAAGAGATTTATTCGTATTTATAGTAAAATACCAGCTGAAGTACACCCAACCCCCACCTCAACCAAACTCACTTATTTCAATGCTTTTGACTTTGATTTTTGCTTATTGTTGAGAGAAAGAAGATGTGCCACTTCGGCTGATATGCAAGATGTAGCTCTAGAGTAGAATCCAATATAATGGCTGCAGTAAAACTCAAAAGTCAGGCTGACAGAAGGAGACAGAGAGGTGAGGCTTCTTCTTCCTCTGCTTCGTCATCAGAACCTAAACTAGATAAATTGACTAGAATGATAGAGTCATTGGCTGCTGAAATATCTAAGCTGAAGGTTGAACAGAACTTAGGAAAGACAAGGCAGAGAATGCATTTGCTCCTAGAAATTCAAATCCATACAGAAGAGCAAATGAGTAGTTACAAATCATTCAGAAGGGTAAAGAATCAAATGAAGAACACAAAGTTAAAGCTCCTTTTCAAAATGTAGTAACGGAAGACGAACAATTCGAAGAAGAGGATGAAATACACTGCATGGAAGATAAAGGCATTGCTACCTTCTTGACATTGGTTGCATACAAAGAATCATTAATACAAAATCAAACTAGTCAAGAGTGGGGTAGAGAGGTTGTTTTGTAGACTGGTGAACAACAAAGATATAATCTGAGGTCAAATGCAAATAATGTCAAGGAGAATCCTGCCCAAAGAGTTGTTGTCCAAACAAAGTCTCAGAATACTAGACAGAAAAGACCAGTAGCTGATCCAATCATCCTCAAAGCTCTAGTTCAAGAGGTAAGAGGTCCTCACAAGTCCCCTTCCCCTTTTAGCTTTAAAGCAGAAGTTCAGAAATTGAAAATATATGTGCCTCTGTCAGAACTTGTAAAGAGTGAAGTGTTTAGAAAGCCTATCCTTGAAGCTCTTGAGTTGAAAACCACACAAACCTCCACTGACTCCATTAATTTGCAAGATGATAGACCTGCAGTTGTGCTTAGCGCAATAACCGAACCTGTTGATAATAATTCTCCATCTTTTTACATCTCCTTGACCATTCATGATAAAATCCTCCACAATTGCCTGCCAGACACAGGGGCTAGCCACAATCTAATGCCAAAAGCTGTCATGGAAGAGTTAGGCCTTGATATCACTAGACCATATCATGATTTATTTTCTTTTGATTCAAGGAAATTAAAATGCTTAGGACTGATCAAAGATTTAACTATTACCCCAACTTAGCTGCCCATGAAGAGCATGGTGATGGACATTGTGGTAGTAGATGTCCTTCCTAAGTTTGGCATGCTGCTATCCAGAGGATGGATTAAGAGATTAGGTGGGACATTACAGAATGATTTATCTTATGCTACTATCCCAGTCTTTGGAGGAGAAAGCAGTAGATTATATAGAGAAGCACAGTTGGCCTACATCATCAGTGATGAGAAGAATCCTTCTAATCATCCTATTTATGCTGTGGATACTGATTTTGGAGCATGTATACTCCAAATAGAAGAATCTCAGAAGGCCTCAATGCAACTCAGGAAACAAATAGTGTAGGCCAAGGAAGAGCAAGGAAGTTAGGTTTGGGAGATGTTCTTTGATGGAGCATGTTCCATGGAGACTGCAGGAGCAGGGGTGGTGTTGGTATCTCCAAAACAAGAAAGCACACAGGTGTCTTTTAAGTTCGCTTTTCTAGTGACAAACAATATAGCAGAGTATGAGGTTATGATATTGGGTCTAAATGCAGCTAAATATAGAGAAATTAGAAGCATAAAAGTGTTTGGAGATGTTGATCTGATCATTCAATAGGTGAACAAAACATTTCAAGCAAAGTACCCAAGGCTAAAAGCATACAGAGATGAGATATGGACACTCAAAGATTCTTTTGATAGTTTTTGTATCTCATACATCCCTAAAGCCAAAAATTAGCTAGCTGATTCCCTTACTGTATCTACTAGCATGTTCATCCCTCCCATGCCTCCCAGACTAGTTTACGAAGTACAAATGAAGTACAAACCATCCTTAATTGATAATGTCCACCATTGGAAAGTTTTTGAAGATGATGATGAAGTGAATAGGTTCTTGCAAGTCATTTATGAATTCTCCGAAATGCAAATTGACCAAGAGAATGAAGCCTTGCAAGAAAGCCCCAAATCCTAGATTAGAAATAAAATTGGCAAAGATAGCATTGTCCAATTGCCCAACAATCATATACCTAAGGGTCTTGTTCCATTAGAAAAGTTGTTTGACCAAAATGATGTGCCTTACAAGGCTTCTCAAAAAGAAGACCAATCTGCAGTCTGTAAGCATGATATAGAGAGTCCAGGTCAGCCACGATACATAAATCTATCCACGCATCTGTCTGCTGATCAATGTTCTGAATACTGCAATTTAATGAAGCAATTTGCTGATGTCTTTTCCTGGGAATATAGTGACCTGAAGACATATGACAAGAAGATTATCCAGTATAAAATACCCTTAGAGAAAGACACCATCCCTTTCAAGTAGAAGCTAAGACCAATGAATCCTATGCTCTTCCCTATAATTGAAAAAGAACTAAAAAAATTGTTGGCTACCAAAGTCATAGTTCCTCTCAGATATTCCAAGTGGGTAGCCAACCTAGTAGTGGTGAGGAAGAAAAGTGGAGAAATCAGACTCTGTGTTGATTTTAGAAATTTAAACAAATGCTCTAAGAAAGACAATTATCCCCTACCGAAGATGGAGCATTTTTTGCAGAAGGTCTCAGAAGCCAAAGTGATGTCATTCCTAGATGGATTTTCAGGCTTTAATCCGATTTTTGTACATCCATATGATCAGGAGAAGACTACATTCACCACTCCTTGGGGCACTTTTATGTATGCTAAGATGTCTTTTGGACTGATGAATGCTGGAGCCACCTTTCAGAGAGCAATGGATATAGCATTTGTGGGAGAGAAGAATAAATTTATCCTTATCTACCTTGAAGACATAATAGTATACTCCAGCAGCCATCATGACCACTTGCAACATTTGAAGACAGTGTTTTTGAAGTGCAGAAGGTTTGGGATTTCAGTCAATCCTAAAAAGTCACAATTTACTTTAGAAGAAGGCAAGCTGTTAGCACATATTGTTTCTACTGCAGGTATCCGAATTGACCTAGAAATAGTCAAAGCCATACAAAATTTGTCTATCATGAGATCAAAGAAGGATATCTAGTCATTTCTAGGCAATATCAATCTTGTGAGGAGGTTTATACCAAATTTTTCAGAACTTGTGAAGCATATTACCTCCATGTTGAGAAAGGGGTCAGAGATCAAATGGACTGAGGCAGCAAGAAAATATTTTCAGTCCATTAAGAAAGCCATTATGGAAGCTCCCACTTTAATTAGTCCAAATTACATCAAGGAGTTCCATATATTTTCATTTGCCTCTGAAGACACCCTTGCAACTATTTTATTGCAAGCAGATAAAGAAGGCTCAGAGCATCCAGTGGCATTTTTCAGCAAAACCTTAAGGGATGTGGATCTAAGGTATGATATTATTGAGAAAAAAGCTTATGCTCTTAGCAAATCTTTGAAAGCTTTCAGAATTTACATTCTGCATTCCAAGATAATTGTATATGTACGCTCTGCTGCAATAAAAGATTTCTTAACACAACTTGATGCTGATGGAAGAAGGGCTAAATGGATTGCAAAACTGATTGAGTTTAATATAAAATTGAAGCCCACCAAGCTTGTTAGAGGTCAGGGTCTTGCCAAACTATTAGCTGAAGAAAATTGCAGAACATTGGACCTAAACCTCATGTGCTCGAATTGAGAGAATGGTCTAACAGAAGAAGAGGAAGTAGTTGAACCAGAAAGAAAATAGTCAGTGGAAGAAAATCTAGCTTCTTGTGATTGGTATTCTATAATAGTTAAATTCTTGTTGAAACTAGAAATACCTCCAAGCTTTACTCAAAGTCAATCGAGAAAGATTAAACTCAGGGCAACAAAATATTGCATTAATGAAAATCTACTCTATTGGAGGGACCCATCTAGAATGCTTTTGAGGTGTCTGGACAAAGAGAAATCCATGGAAGTTATGCAGCAGTTTCATTCCAGCATGTGTGGAGGAAAATATTATTGGAAAACCATTGCACATAAGATTCTCAGAGTTGGGTACTATTGACCCATTTTATTTTCTAATGTATTTTCATTTGTTAAATCTTGTGACACATGCCAAAGATTTGAAGGGAGACAACAATTGATGTCCCTGCCCTTACAACCATTACATGCAAAAGGAGATTTTCAACAGTGGGGCTTGGATTTCATTGGAGAAATCAATCCACATTCCAGTGGGCAACACAAATGGATATTAGTAGCCACTGATTACTTCACTAAGTGGATTGAAGCAATCCCCACCAGAAAGGTTGATCATAATGTGGTCATGAAATTTTTGACAGAGCACATCTTTTCCAGATTTGGTTGTCCACATAAATTAGTCATAGATAATGCAGTAGCCTTCAAAGCAAAATAATTGGTGGAGATGCATAATTCAATGGGCATTAAACTAGTTCATTCCACCTCATACTACCCTCAAGGTAATGGTCTAGCAGAGTCTTCCAACAAGAGTTTAATAAGGATAATTAAGAAGCTATTGGATGAAAACAAAAAGAATTGGGATTCGAAGCTCAAATATACACTTTGGGCCGACAGAGTGACCATTAAGGGATCCACAGGGAATTCTCCATTTAAGCTGGTGTGTGGCACAGAGGTAGTATTTCCAATAAAGCTTACTCTCCCTCTGGCAAAGTTCCTACATGAAGAGCAGAATGAGGAAGAAAATATGGCACAAAGGATCACTGATTTAGGAGAGGCACATCAAATCAGAGAACAGTTGGTTGAAAATGCTGCAGCACATTAGAAAAAGATCAAGGAAGCTTTTGACAAAGGGACAAAGGCAGACAATTTTCAGGTTGGAGACTTGGTTCTGAAGTGGGATGCACTGAAAGAAGAGAAAGGAAACCATGGGATGTTTGATGCTTTCTGGACGGGCCCTTTTATTATTTCTCAGGTCCAAGGGAACAATACCTTCATACTGCAAAGCATGGGAGGAGAAGCAGTTTTTAATGCCCTAGTTAATGGGTGTTTTCTGAAAATTTATGTGATTTAAGGTCTTTTGGGCCTTAATGTTGTAAATATATTGTTTTTTAGTCTTAGTATAGGTTTAGTAAACTCCATGCCCAATGAAACACTAGGAATTTTGCTAATTTTGTTTTCTACAAGAAAGGCATTGGTCTGCAGTTCTCAAGACCTCACAGGGAGGATCTCATCCCCAGAAGGAGCAAGTGTTAGCTCTGTTATACAAAGATCATCTCTTAAGGTCAGAAACGGGCTCAGTTTGCTTGATTGTGCATAAAAGTATTCCTGGCTGGTCATCTTTCCCATCCCTTACTCTCCCGCCACCTCGTTTTCTTAACTACTCAGCATAAGCCCCTTTTCCTTAGGCCGTGGGCACTTAAACACCATAACATGATATTATCCATATAACCATGCGCTCCACATAGTATTTCCCTATTGCATCAATCGAAGAGCATGTGTGTTAATCTCCACCGTTCGATGGTCCATCACTGCAATCCAATGTCATTTGCTTTCCCCGCAGTCGAAACTTACCCGCACGTTAACCCGTGGGGAAAGTGGTTTCATGCCAGTTCCATCCAACACGTGTTGTGTGCCTATTGCATTGCTTCCCCACATATGAATACCAACCACCTCCGAAAGTGGTGCCGGGCAATACCGCTTACCGCCCATTCGTAGTCTCCCGCTCATTATCATCCGTGTACCTTCCACCCCCAATAATCGTTGGATCTATCCGCCCAAGATCCAATGGCTCAAGATTGTTGGTTCCTGCCTTCTCCTAATGTCTCTTTTTGATAGATCCCCTTCGTTCATTTGTTTAATCCAACATTTGATTTTCTTCCTTCGCCCGTCCTGACTATCCACGTCCATAGCCATTCTATGTTCCCAGAGGGCGAAGGTGGCTAGCTCCCTGTACCCGGCATAGT
The DNA here is from genome assembly GCA_000404065.3 of Pinus taeda. Taxonomy (NCBI): domain Eukaryota; kingdom Viridiplantae; phylum Streptophyta; class Pinopsida; order Pinales; family Pinaceae; genus Pinus; species Pinus taeda. Next base: position 23,489 of record APFE031294693.1, read on the forward strand.
TACTCTTCAAATACCTCATTTAAGAGCAATATGGCCAAAGGACGAGAGGGACGACACCAAAGAAGAAATTCACAACCAATATTTATGGAATTTCATGCATATTACACTCCACCTAATCAAGAAGTACAACAAAGTATTAGAAAAGATCAATTTTGTTCATTAAAGCCAACAGATTGCAGCAGAGACCCATACTAGATAGTTAAAGTGGTTGGTGGTCCATTATGACCCCTCCATGCATAGAATAGCAAAGCATTTTTGTAATCAAACTCTATATATACCCAAAAACACAATGTGATGAGGGTTGATGGTTCTGGTTCTGATGTAAGGTTCAACTTCTGGAGACCGTAACTACTTTGATACTTGCAGCGTCTGGTCTTCATTTTCAGCTAATACAAGCTTCTTTTTTTGTTAATTGCACACTTTCCCATTCTTCTCCGTTCTACATTGTGCCTATTATGTATTTGTTCATGCGCTCTTGATATTTAGCATTTGAGGGGCTATCATCCCACCTCTATGTTAGAATCTTGTATGCCTTATTGAATGTGTTATGCAGGTTTCTTTTCACTTAGTACCAGAGACCTGTCATCATGTCTATGCATTAGGAAATAGATTAGAAGACCTATTTACTGGTTGCATCCGGCCATCACAGAGTCCTGTGCATCTGCTGGTGTGGTCAGTATTCTCCATATTCGCCTAATTCCTTGAGCTGTGAGCAATTGGTGGTCTAAAGCCTTGTAGTCTGGGGGTGTTCATGCATGTCTGAAGTTAAGCGTAGTAGAAGTGGTTATCTAGCTTGAACAAGCATCATTCCTTCCATTCATCCATATCTAACTTTTTTTTGAGTTTTTGTAATGTTCTCAAGAATCTTTGAGATACAACCTAGCAACGTTTCTTGGGCTGATAACAAGAAGTTCTAATAATCTAATGTGGATTATGAAAAGTCATTAATCAACAAAAGACAAAAGAAGTCAAATAGTTGTGAGAGAAGTCCAAAGGTCACAAAGGGAGACGAGGAGTCATCTCATTTGTTATAAATAAGCCCTCATAACTCAAGCAAAGGGCTTGGAACCAAAGAGTCTTAGAGACATAGATTTTGAAGCCTTGGAATCTCTTGTGTAGCATAAGAAGAGTATCATTCTTTAGAGAGAAGAAGTGTTGGCTTCATGTTCCACTATTGGGCTAGTTCTACATCAATATAATTGTATGCTTCAGAATTTCACTTTCTTAATGAGAAGCTCTCAGAGACAAAACGTCTTCATGCATATGTCATGAATGTTGGAAGATTATTCTTTATATATGTGTAATATATGTGGTTTCACTTACGCTAACGTTAATGAACTATTTTGTTAACCTTTGTATGTATCTCATTGAATACGTGTTTTTATATTATTATGCTCGTCATTATCCTCTGAACTATTTTGAAGATTAAATAACATTGCTTGTGTGTATCTTTAAAAATACGTAATATTACTTTCTTTTAAGGGGATAACCTTTTCCCCCCTTTTATGTGAATGTACCTTTTATACATTACAGTTGATATTTCATGAAGTCATAAGCTTGTAATCACCAAAGTCATGCATACTTTATGCGTTTGTTGGAATAAAGGCCTACCTTTAAAACCACGACTTTTGGCAATAGGTCGTATCTCAACTCGGGCTCCTACTCCAAACGTTGTGGGTCTATTTGGGACCTCACATGAAGGAGTCCCCCTTCCCTATTGGAATTTTCAACATCCTCAAAATTGTTTTGGTGCTAGAAGGAGGGTTGGATGACAAGCCGAGCCCTTGATGTTTGTTTGTGCCCTTTTATCCTAAATGGCTACTTCCCATATCTTAACCCAAACATTTTTTCATAGAGGTTTAAAGTAGATAGTGCCTATGGAGATTACTCATGACTTGCCAAATTTAAAATTTGATGGGAAGGGTGAAATAACCATCCTTGAGCACACCTATCACTTTCTTGAGTTTTATGATTCTCATAAAGTTGATTGTGAGGATGTTTCTTGTAGGTTGTTCACTTTCACATTCAAATCATGCATTAAGAAGTGGTATTACACTTTTCTGACCACCTCTATTCATTTTTTGAACAACTTGTCAAAGAGTTTTATCTAGCCTTCGATGGATATAACTATGATATTTATAAGAAGATTATCCATCGTGAAATGAAATATGATTATTCTATTGGATATTTTCATGATCAATTTATTCACTTTTTTATGAATTTTATGATGATGATATTGACTAGAATTTTATGAAATCGAGAATTGAGTACATTTTTCAAATTTCTTTGAATCCATCTGATCCTTAATCCCTTTTGAATCCCCCAACATTCCTAGGCTATGGATCTCCCAAAATGGTAAAACAAAGGATTGTTATTCTATGTAACTCTTTAATTTCTTTTGATCCTCCGTTAAATCAAGAAGTTTCATATACTTAGGGTGATCTTTGAGAACATGAAAATATAACTTCTAATTTATCACCATCTTCTCCCATTCAAGATTTGAATGCAGATTTTGAATCTAATTTAATCAATGGAATTCATTCTTTCTCTTCTGGTTGTTTTTCATGATCCTACTATGTCACATGAACTTCTTATTAAAATATCTTCCAACTATCAAGAGGGTAAAGTTTTCAATGGAGTTAGTGGAGACCAAATGATTTGCAATATCTTTGTGATCATTATGTATGGGATTTTGATTTAAAACAAGATTCAAAGATGAAAGATGATATCTCATTCTTTCCTTTACCCGAATCCCTTTTTCCTGACTTATTTAATGATCCTATCAAATCTATATAATCTTCTCATGAGTCATCCTCTTAGATGATAACTCTAATTGCAATTAGGAATAGTGGAATGTTGTTTCTACATCAAAGGAACGTGAGGAAGGATTCTCTTTTCATAATATGTCTCATTCCTCATCATATCAAAATCAGGAAACAAAGAATGTAATCTCATGTTTTTCATCCATCCCTCTTTATGATTCATGAGATCATGATGATTCCTTTCATTTGGATGAAAAAATAGGATTTGTTCATGATTTTCTTGATGTGTTCATCGATTTATCTAACAATGATATTGTGTCTTCAAGTATCAATTATTATAAGCCACCGAATTTTGATGATCTATCTTTAGATATCTTGGAATTATGTGAATATGTCAAGACACTTCGACATATGGCGATGGTTATGTCGGTATCTTGCATTCTTGATGGTTGTTCTAAGAATCACCAAATTGGAATTATTTCTTAGGAAAATCCTCATGAGGGGATCACAAATTTTGAAAATGGACCTTTCTTTCAAGCGTGAGAACCTTCATCTTGATATCAAGATTTTATAGCTCAATGGTTGGAAAAATCATATGTGGTAGGCTGCTATGCTACAGAAAAGTTATTTTTTTCCTTATGTTTTCCAATCCTGAAAATTTGAATGCATGTTTTGATAGGAGAGTTTGTCACAATATGTTTAAACACCATGATGCATCAGTAGAATGTTTAGAATGTGATTTCTTGTTTTTATTTGTTTCTTATGTTGTGTGCCTTCAGATTCTTGAACATGTCATGTTACATCTTTCTTGTCATGTGCTTCTCTTGATGATATTTATTGCAAGTGGTTCCCTCGATGATATAGGTCGGTTAATGCTTCGTTGGTTGCACTGGAAGTTTCCTTTTACGTAAGCCTGGCCTATACCTTGTTATATTTGGAGTATATTTAGGTTTTTTTTTTTTACTATTTCCATTTTTGGCTTTGTATTTTATTTCGTACGTTCTTTTCCTCCCATCGTAATAATACTTGCATGAATTTGTGTTCGTATTTTGGAATGAGCATGGTAGAGTTCAAGATGACATTGTACAATTGTCAATTTTTGGCTTTCTATCTATTCCTTCTCTTTTCACAGGCCTTGTATCATTTAGTCGATGATGCTTGGATGTAAAATAAATTCTTCCTCGAAAAAAAAAAAAAAACTTAGTGGAATTGTGACACTCGAATATTTAACTAGTACCCTCTTCTTTAATCAGTTATTATGTTTTGTCAGTTTTATTGGGTAAGCTTATTCTGGTATCGTAAATATGGGAGGAAACTAAAATAAGTGTGTTGTATTTCAAAGGTGTATATATGTCCTTTTCTAAAGAGTAACCTCTTCTTCTCTCAATAAGTCGAAATCCCTCTTCTACCCCATGAAATAATAAATGTTGAAGCATGACTATATAAATAAATAAAGGGTGAAATAAGAGAAAGACTTCTTGCACAGGGAGGTGAAGCAAGCAACTTCGCCAAGTTATTGTTTAGGCTCACTATCGGTGAAGAAATGTTTTTGTTCCTACAGTGACTCTATCGGGGTATTTTCTAGGCCTACTGGCAGTGGAGGAATACCAAATATGTAAACTAAGACTCTGGCATCCTTTTCACCTGCATATCTATACACTCTCTGTCCCCAACCAAAAAAACTGAGTTTGACTTGATTGTGTTAGTGTGTCTTCGATGAAGAGAACAAAGGAACTATGTATTTAACTCAGTCTAAGTAAAGAAGCTATGGTAATCAATGACATGAATAATACTTCCATTGAAAATAGCAACAAGAAATGCTAAAAATAGAAATTGTAAAAATAACATTGCTATAAATAGCATTTCAAGATATACTCCAACTTTGTTGGAAATAGAAAAAAATAGAAATGTTAAAAACAGAATTGCTATAATAACATTTTGAGATACATTCCAACTTTGATTTGTCCTTGAATCAAAATTGAGAATTAAAATTCAAACTAGTCTCACTAATTGTTTGAAAAATAATTTATTAATTCATCTTGAGTTAATTAGTTGGAGAAATTCAAACAAGAAGTTTTTGTGAAGTCAAGCAACAATTATCCCTTAAATTAAGGAGATTATCCCTTAATTAAGGAGATTATCCCTTAATTAAGGAGATAACGATGAGTTGTATTTGAGTTGTAATTAGTGAGCTTAGTTAACTCAGTTATGTCCAATTAAATTAGTTCCAAACAATTTGAGGAACTAATTGTGAGTTCAGTCAATTAATGCATGCATGCATGCAAATAGTGTTGTACAGATAACTAAATATTCTCTCATAAATAATTCATGCATGTCAATTCAAAGAAAGACACAGTTGAGATTAAGGACAGGGACATTGTATTATCAGTTGGAGAAATTTTCGTATAAAAGAAACTCATCCATGCATAAGGAATTAACTCCTTGAGGATTGCACTGTTATTTTAGAGGTTAGTGTTGTGTGTTAGGTGAGAATCGCACAGGTGGTAGCTAGAGGAGCGAGGAGAAACTACGCAAGGGAATAGGAGGCTTGGAGGACTATGGAAGGCATATGTGTTGCCTATTCTGTCTATGAGCAACAGTGAGGGATTATACTAAGAGTGCATAGCTTGAGAGCTAAAGATTTGTGTAATCCTGAGATATTTCCACTTGTATGATATTACAGATAGCGGGGTTTTTCGATGAGGATTTCCCTACAGTATTCTTCTGTGATTCATGTGTATGATTTCTTCTTGTCTGTTATATGTGTTCCAATTGATCTTGCTCAAACTGATTAAGCTTTCACAAGTTTGATAGTAGAAGCAAATTAAGTATTTTTCTTTAGTACATTGCATAATCAGTTTAATCTACAGTTTCTCTGCAAGATGTGTAGAGACTAGAATTTCTACATGGTATCAAAGCTAGGTTTTGTAGAAAAAGTTCTACATGGTATCAGAATAAAGGTTATCATAGCTATGAATAGTTTACTGAGAAGGATTTGAAGTTTGAAGTTTGGGGTTGCAGGTGCAAACTTAATTCACAAGACGGGACATTATGCAACTAATTTCCCATAAAATAAGTCCAAGAAAGGATCGGAAGGTGAGGCATTAACCTCTCAGTTGGAATTGGATTTTACCCTCATCGCATGCATGGTTTCATTGATGATGGGTTGTGGTTGGCTTCTGGACAGTGGAGCCTCATTCCACATGACTGACGATAAGAGTTTATTCATTACCTTGGAAGAGAAAGACCTCAATATACTCATAGAGATAGGTGCGATGAAAGGTATAGTGTTTCCAGAGCGGGCACGGTTTCTTTTCTGAGGTAGCATGGAGCTTCTATCACCTTGACAGATGTGAAGTACATGCCTAGACTAAGAATAACTTGGTATCGATCACGATGTTGTCTTGAGTAAGGGAAAGGTTTTCCTTAGACACATCACCATGGGTTATGTGAAACATATCGGTTCACAGGTACAGAACTTGTATGATCTTGAGGTTCGAGATACATGGAAAGCCTTAAGGAGCAAGGCAAATGTTAGAGACTTGGTGGTTGAGAGGGAAAGTACATTACCTCTCAACATGCAGCACCAAAAGAAGTCTCAGACAATTGTCGAGGAGCCACAATTGGTGAAGCAACTTTAGGAGGTTGTGGATCAGCCACAACTCGAGAAGCCGAGAGGAGATCGAGTATAGGCATCCACTCATGCGGAGTGTGAGGTGAGAATTACACAAGTGGCAGTTGGAGGACCCAAGAGAAATTGCGCAAGGAAATAGGAGGCTTGGAGGACTGCAGGAAGGCATATGTGTTGTCTATTCTATCTATGAGCAACAGTGAGGGATTGTATTAAGAGCTGGATAGCTTGAGAGCTAAAGCTTTGTGTAATCCTGAGATATTTCCACTTGTGTGATATTAAAGATTGTGGGGTTATTAGTTGAGGCTTTCCTCAGAGTATTCTTCTGTGTTTCATGTGTATGATTTCTTCTTCTTTGTATATGTGTTTTGATTGATCTTTCTCAAATTGATTAAGCTTCCACAAGTTTGATAGTAGAAGTAGATTGAGAATTTTGCTTTAGTACATTCCATAATCAATTTAATCTATAGTTTCTCTACAAGACTTATAGAGAGTAGAATTTCTACAACTTCCTGAAGAGATAAAACTGGCTTACAGAGTTAGACCCATACAAATTGCTATAGTTCTACTAGTGTTCCACCAAGTGTTGTAACTACTACAACCCCACTCCAAAAATTTTCCTATGCTTCTATTTTGGAGCCTACCTTCTATTTATAAGAACTTATCTTTCACTCTCATCAAGTATTCCTTTTAATTGTCCTGTGTTCTTATCACTTATCCATGCATTCAATCTTTGTGATGAGTTCATTAGGTTCTCTTGATGATGAATAAGTATTTTCGAAGACAAATAAATATCTTCCAAACACAAGTCAACTTTTTCCCTAATCCCAAAGCAACTCCAGGTCTTGACTCTTATAACTATACAATTCCTCAAGGTTTCCAATTGCGCAATATCCTAATGATCAAAACTGCACAACCTTGAAGACTAGCAGACAGTAAACTTGCAAACTATAAAATCTCTATTTTAGAGTATGAACTACACATTTCACTAAGCTAATGGATTATGTCATCCCTTGCTTCTAGGAATTGCATAGTCGCCTTTGCAAGTGATACTTTGTAATTTATCAGAGTAATAAAATGTGCATCCCTAGATAATAAGGAGTGAGTAATGAGTGCTTGACATGTGGCATAATGTTTACATTTTGAGCTAAACAACATGTGTCACTACTTCCTTGATTTTAGGCATGTCCATCAGAAACCCTAAGCCTAGCCCTGTGGGGAGAAACCTATAACATAGTTGCTAATAGAACTCATTTTCACACTTTAACTTTGAGCTCTAGCCTTCCTCATTAGATCAACGAGCTTTCAACTTGGTTTGCAATGCTTTTCTAGGTAAGTTTTTTGTGTGTTGTTTTTTGCCATTTTTTTGTGTCTTTTGCTTCTATGAGTGTTATTTTTACCATTTATTTTCATGGTAAATGGTGTTTGTATTAATATTATCTTGTAGAAGTGTTGTTTTAGTCCATCGTTCAATTTTTTCAAGTGTTGCATCACCTTCTTGCTTCTTTCCTACCAATAATTTCCGCTGCAGGGACTTTTTATGCATGGTTGTTTTTCGTTTTTCATGAACAATTTTGGGCCATGTTATTCACTAATATAATCTATCATAAGTCTGATCTACACTTTCTCCTACCCCAGCTTCATATATCGAAGTTTTTTTCTCTCTCTCTCCTTCACAAAATTGTATAATCATCACTATTTTTTTCCCACACTCAATTATGTATTTCACATCCTCAGGCCTGAAGCATTCTCCTTGACCTTTAAGATTGTGCAATATGCATTGACTAGCTTGTCCATATCCATATTACGCAGTTCCATGCCTCATCCCTCAGCCTTGGCCATTGATATCATGGATTATGTACCCTTTTCTCTCTCTTGCCTAGCTAATACTGCACATTGTGCAATTTCAAGCCTCAAGCTCTCCGTTGACTATTGGAACTACGGAATCCCTCTCCTCACTGTGCACTAGGTAATCCCAGTCATATGTCTACCTCATAAAGTCCAACAACTACGCAATCTGTCTCCTTGATGAGTGATTTATCACTTTATGTTTGACTAATGAAATGATCTGCTTGATCTAACTTGTTTTCCATACTACCTCTCTTGTTATAGGTATTGCAATTTTTTATCTCATCTCTTATCCATTGGCAAGAATCATCATGCCTCCTAAGAGATCAGCCTCAAACGAGAGAACAAAGAGATATATTGATGAGGTGGTTGAGAGTTGTCAAGTTATCTTGCATATTCATTCTGATAATCAACTCATCATTGAAAAGGACTCTGAGATCACTTGGAACATGGTTAAATATGATTTTACAGCTAAATAATACAAAGTAGGTATAGAATGTACATAGAGGTATATATCGTTATCCAGCAATCAACTTTCCACAAGGAAGCATGCATGTTCTCATTCTTCCTTGTGAAAATGTTATCAAGTGCATCCTACATGGCCTGGATACTAAGAACAAGCTACTCAATAGTTTCAGTGGACATCATATTGCTTCCAATACGGATCATGATTTTCAATGGATGTATGATTTACCTAATCCCAAGCAGTATATGGATTCACACTTATATGTTGTTAAAAACTATTTGAGAACCAAATATGTGATTAAGAATTGAGTGAAAGAGCCAACAAATTTTTTCCAGACACCGAGCAATACTTATAAAAATAAATGCTCGGGACATGTACCAATATTTTATTATATTTGTTGTCAGATTTATGTACAAAAGGATATTGATTCCTTTCATGAAGGATGGGTGTACATGTTGTATCAAATTATCACTGAGGGAAAGATATTTAATTGGTCTGACCTTTTGGCCAAGTAGCTTAGAGTCAATGCAAACATGGCAAAGAATCATCCCAATGTTAAATAAGGAAAGTCCTATATGTTTGGCTATATATTGGATGGTATATGTGCCCTGAATGCCTTTATTGGTAAGAGCTGGAATTGGGTACCTAAAGAACCTCTTGTCCATATATATTACAAAATACTAGGAGAGTGCAGTCACAAAGGAGTTATTGGAAAGTTGGTTGATTATTTCTTCATTGTTTCGTATCAACTGATCTTTGAAGAAGAACCTCCTTGCATGTCTCAAGAGGTGATGAATTCAATATCAGAGGTTGTTGATTGGTTGGCCACTCCAAATGGCACTTACCTCTAGGTGTTCAGTGGTTTGAGGCATTATCATTTTTGTTATTGAGTTATGCCACATATCATTTTGTCATGCAAGAAGTTGTGTATCATATTTTCACAGGGTTGTGAGCAGTGTTGCAGAGGAAAAATAAATTGGCTTGGCTTGCCTTTCATCTACAAGTGGGATCTCAAATAATCATGAATCTAAAGGTTGCATAAGATAAAGTCACAAAATTCGAGAACTTCAAGTTCCACACTATATATTGTTGGGTTGTGTTATATTCTTTCCATTACTAGCCCACGAAGTTAACTGGGGGGTTAGAGGGTGGTTCACATGGGGTTTGAGGCATACCCGTAACCCCACTTTATGGGGTCTAGGGCAGCGCCCCGGAAAATTTTGGTTTTGGAACCTATGTTATGTTGGGCAGACCCACCTATGGTTTTGTGCATGGTTTTCACACATGTTTTTTTGGACGCGATGGTTTTTGGTCCATGGTATTGGATGCTTCAGCATATATAAATATGTATTGTACCATTGAAAGGAACATAATGCAAAATCAAGTTGGTAGTCCTGGTTTTGGGATCCACGGAAAATCTCTGTGTATATGTGTTTTATGTGTTATGCTCTCGCATTGTTTATTTTATGTGTTTTAGAATTTGTATGCATGTAATTTATATACAGGATTAAAACCTACATTTGGTATCGGAGTTGTTTTGGCTTCAAGGGGACACCTTTGTTGTTGAGGGGTTTTGCTCGGGCCTGTGGTAGACCTTGTTTAGTGGGAGATCTACGAGATCGATTTTGGTGGTGAAAGAAGATCACAAGTAGTTGAAAGATAGAGATCGAGAGATTTAAAGGTCAGAGTTTTGAGTTGTGGAAACTCAAGATGGAAGATTTGTTGGTGGATAAAGATCAGTGGATCACAGTAGATCTGGGTACTAAACCAACAAGAGTGTTTGATGAAGAATGGAAGAAGTTGGATCGGAAGGCAAAGAGCACAATACGATTGTGTGTCTTAGATTCAGTATTGTTGAATGTATCAGAGGAAGCTACGACGAAGGCTTTATGGGACAAGTTAGGGACTTTGTACCAATCTAAGTCTCTGGTGAATACACTGTTCCTGCGGAAAAAGCTGTATAACCTGAGGATGAAATATGGAGACTCGGTGAAAAAGCATCTGAATGTGTTTAATACTGTGGTAAGTCACTTATTATCTGTTGATATTAAAATTTCATATGAAGATAAGTGCATCAGTTTGTTGTGTTCTCTACCAGACTCGTGGGATAGTCTGGTTATTGTAATAGATAGCAATGCAACTGCTTTGCAGTTTGATGAAATAGTCTCAGCCTTGCTGACGGAGGAGATGAGACGGAAAAATATGGACAACCAGAATGGTGATGCCTTGTCTGTACGAGGACGGTCCCAGAACAGAAACAAAAATAAGTCATCGAGTGGGAGATCTAAATCTAGAGGGAGATCTACATCTCCAGGAAAACCTACAAAGGTGGTGTGATGGAAATGAGGAAAGGAAGGGCACTTCAGAAGGGAGTGTAAATCTAAAGCTCCTGATAAAGGAAAGGGATCTGATGATGCTCCTTCTGTAGAGGCGAAAACCACCTCAGATGAAGGTGGGGATGTGTACTTGGCTCTTCAAGTACACATGTAGATCATGAGGCATGGTTGATTGACTCAGGTGCATCCTTTCACTTCACTCCCCATAGAGAGTGGTTCTGCGAGTATTAGAAATACGATGGTGGTGATGTCTTCTTAGGAGATGATAGGAAGGCTAGAATCATTGGTCGCGGAAAAGTAAAGTTGAAGTTGCAAGGTGGAAGGTTAGAACCCTTCCGGGTGTTCTGCATATTCCTGCATTGGCCAGAAATCTGATTTCTGTAAGCAAGTTGGATGATGCAGGTGTAAAGACAATGTTCGAGAAGGATACCTGCAAGAT